>JAEQBH010007422.1:0-165267 GCA_016808115.1 Tetrastigma voinierianum | reverse complement strand
TCTCTCTCCTTCTCTCTCCCTTTCTTCCCTTTCTCCATCCCTTTTCCTCCATCAATCCCTTTTTTATAGGCTAGACACATCCACATGGCATGCATGCATCATGCCATGTGTCACCCACTCATTTGGGTTCATTTTTGCCCCGAAAATCGGAAAATCGACCACTCCCCGTAATTCAACACTGCCTTGGTAACTGGGGATTGCGATACAACCAATCCACAGGTCCGCTTTTGTCATCCGAAATCTATAATTCTTCGTGCTTTCAACTTGTACCGTAGGGTAATTCTACCCTTTTGTCCTTTTTTCCGAAAGTTCAAATTTTCTGCTCTTACATAAATAATGTCACTCATTTTATTTGGGTCAAAACTTTGAATAGTACTTTTATTTATAAAGTTATCTTAAATATATAATTGCGAGTTAAATATCACATGAGATAATGTGAAATTTTTTACGAACACTAATACAAATTGATATCCTTACATTAATTCATTTAGAAAGTAATTTTGTGTTCATATTTGATTACAAAATTAATCTAAACGGGGAAATTTTATTTTTTACATTTCAAATACGATTTGTATATAAAGATCTTGTATTATTGTACGAAAATATATGATTATAAGTTAAATATGATATGATATAATATAATGTAATATATGTTTAACTACAATAATACTATTTTACAAGTTAAAAAACATATTATATTAATAATATATTATGTACATGACAAATTTTTGTGTAAAGTATCCGGTACATCTTGACAAACAAATGACTATGTTATTTAAATAATCATATTTTTATTTATTATCTTTAATTAATAATTATTATTTTTTAAAATATTTCATTATAGAGAATAACATAAAATTATGCTATACATAAAAGTAGTAGTTAGTATAGCTATTTACTCTCTTATTATTTTTAATTACTTGATATATTTTTAATAAATATTTAATTTCTATTTTAATTTTACTTTAAATTCGATGTTTAATTTTAAAGATTTTCATGTAAAGTATCCACTAAACATTTATTAAAAATAAACATTTTAAATAAATAAATAATCTCCTATGCATTTAACTTTGAATTTTGTTAATTAATTTCTTAAAGTGTTTTGTTTATATAAAATAATGAAAATCACAACTTATGTCACAAAAGTAATAACTATATATATATATAATAAAAAAGTAATAACTATTATAGCTATCGATTCATTTTAAAATATAGTTTTTTAAACTTGGACAGATTTCTTAATATTTTTCAGTTTTAAATTTCTACTTTAAGAAATTATAATTTTATTTTTTAATATTCATTATCTTTAATTATAAACAATTAATTTCTTAAAAAATATTAATTATAAGCAAATAATTTAAATAAAAACATTTGTAGTAATTATGATAACTATCTATTGTTCTAAGAGTTCTTTCATATATGAAGATATTTTTTGAATATATATTTCTGTTTCAAAATTTTTATTTAAAATTTCAATTTTAAAATTTAGTATAAATTTTAATTTATTGTTTTATTTATGTAAAAAATTTAGTAGTGTAAAGTATCCATCACCTTAATTAACAAAGAATTATTATCTCTCTTCCAAAAATAAACAAAGAATTATTATGTTTAATTATTATCATACATTTTTTTTTAAAGAATATAGATATTAATGATAAAAAAGTTATAAAACTTATGCCACAAAAGTAATAATTTTCGTAATTATCTATTTCATTTATGATTTTTTTATAAATATTTGGATAGATTTTGTGATAAATATGCAATTTATTTTTAATTTGTTACTTTAAAATTTTAAATGCATATTTTGATTTTTAAATTTATATATATTCTCACTATTACTGCTTAATTTTTTGAAAAGTATTTGATAATAAATTTTTTAAGTTATGCCAATAAAAATAGCAATTGTAGTAACTATTTATTCTGATTGATAATTTTTAATGAAATTACATCTATTTAAAATACACTTTAAATGAAAATTACATCTATATTTAAAATATTATTTTAATTTATATAATAAAAACTAACAAATTAGTGTAAAATATTTAATTACATCTTAGTTAATAATTTATTATTTTATGTATCACATACTTGTTCCATTTAATTATTGATCATTGACCTTCTAATTAGTTGTTAAGAACAGAATAATAAATTATATCATAAAATACAAATATTGTAATCCAATATTTTATCTAAAAATAAATATATATATATATATATATATATATATATATATCTTGATTAACAAAGAATTATTATCTTTAATTATTATCATACATTTTTAAAGAATATAGATATTAATGATAAAAAAGTTATAAAACTCATGCCACAAAAGTAATAATTTTCGTAATTATCTATTTCATTTATGGTTTTATAAAAATATTTGGATAGATTTTGTGATAAATATGCAATTTATTCTTAGTTTGTTACTTTAAAATTTTACCTATATTTTGATCTTTAAATTTATATATTCTCAATTATTACTGTTTAATTTTGAAAAGTATTTGGATAATAAATTTTTTGTTATGCCACAAAAAATAGCAATTTTTAGCAACTATTTATTCTTGATTGATACTTAATGAAAATTGGCATCTGTTTAAAATATTATTTTAATTTTATAGAATAAAACTAACAAATTAGTGTAAAATATTTAATTACATCTTAGTAAATAATTTATTATTTTATATATCACATACTTGTTCCATTTAATTACTGGATCATTCACCTTCTAATTAGTTGTTAAGAACAAATAATAAATCATAATATAAAATACAAATATTGTAATTCATTATTTATCTGTAACTAATATATATATATATATATATATATATATATATATATATATATATATAATTATTAAAATTATTTGGATAATAAAAAATTATAAGCCACAAAAGTACTAACTGTCATAGTTATTTATTTTGATTGAATAATTTTTTTTAATAAATATTGAATCTATATTTCAAATTTTATTTAAGTTTGTAAAATAAAAAGTAGCAAATTAGTGTAAAGTATTAAATTACATCTTAATTAATAATTTATTATTTTATTTTAACATACAATTGTTCCGTTTAATTATTAATCAATAAAATAATAAATTACATCATAAGATATATTATGTTTTATGCCATGGTGACAACACGTATCACCTGTATGGTAACGTAGCACCCGCGAAAAACCTGTAAATTTGAATATTTGTTAGAAGCGGCAAGGAAATTGTAATTTTTCCGAAATTCTTTATAGATCTCGGATGACGAAACGGACTTCACCGTTAGAATCGTCTCGCAAAATCTAGTCACCTAGAAAATTTCATCAATTCCGGCATACGTGATTTTCACGAATTTCGGCACAACGCGCCTGCCGACTCGAAAAACGAGATTTTAAAAAACTCGAAAAACGCCAAATGTTTAAAGTTAATGCCATTTAAGATGATGGACAAACCGACAAAATAAATTGTTTTGGGACGATAACGGAATTGAATAAGTGTGACACGTGGCGCGACGTGAGCCACGTGTCCACATTATACAGCTGTAATATCTAATACGCCAAAATATCTCATTTTGGCCAAGAGAAAAACGTAATGTAGAGAGAGAGAGAGAGAGAGAGAGAGAGAGAGAGAGATAGAGGAAAAGAAAAGCAAACCTTTCTTCGCGATTTAATGGTTTTGCTTTCGCTTGGAACCTCGATGTGCCGAGAGTTAAAGCCGCTTCACGCAATGAGAGCTATGCATGGGTACTAGAATCACAATATTTCACCAAGGTCCAAGGTTCAAATTTTCACGAAAACCGAGAAAAAGGCGGTGTCTCGGGAAATCACGCTAATTGATGTAGGGTTTTTATCCTACTCAGTTTAATTTATGTCTAAGGGCATATGTGTGTGTGTCAAAGTGGAGAATGTTGTCCAGTTTTTTTTTGCTTCGACCCAATGACTGTGTTTTGGCCATAACTTTGTCATCCCTCATCCGAATTGAGTGATTCTAATTGTTGGGTAAACTAGACTTATAGAAGAACATATTTCCTTGAAATAGGTCTATCCAAATTCCGACCCCTTCGGACTCAAAAATGCATTCAAAGTGGAGCTATGTTTAGGCAGTTTTCATGTTTTGTTTTGAGACCCCATGACTGTGTTTTCGCCATAACTTGGCCATCACTCATCTGAATTGAGTAATTCTACTTGCTAGGTAAACTAAACTTATAGGAGAACATATTTTCTTGAAATAGGTCTATCCAAATTCCGACCCCTTTGGACTCAAAAATGCATTCAAAGGGGAGCCTATGTTAAGACGGTTTCTGGTTATATTTGAAAACTGAGTGGGCCTGCTAGCTTGTGTGATTATCTTGAGTTTCGCATCCGATGCAGGATTCTAGATGGAGAAGAACCCTAAGAACCGTATCTTCAAATGAGTACAAAGAACCAATGTCAAATTATGGATTAAGAACCCTGAAATCAAGTATCGCAGACTGTTTCCAGTGTAAGCAGAGTAAATTGACCAGTTTTGAATGAAAAGGCCTTAACTTCTTCGTCCGAACTCCGTTTTCGGGTGTTCTTAGACTCTATGGAAAGCCCATTGAGTCAAGAACCTATCCATATGCTGTGGAAGGCAGTGGGTGTCCACAACCTTGCTGAAAATCTATGTTTTACACAAAGTGTGCAGGTTATTTGGTTGTGTCAATGTGAATAGTCAGGTTTTGACATGACCATTGCATGGCATGTTATAGGCTATTGTATTGGGTATGAATTGCCATGAGTTAGCCTAAGGAAGGTTATATGACATTACTTGTTTAGTCATGTATTGATGAATGTTAATATGCATGATACTACGATATCTATAAAGATTGGCATGAAATGTATGGAACTTATATGCTCGCGATATATGTTGCATGGTACTTGACATGAAGTACGATTGATTAGAATGTTTCATGTAGTGTAAAACCTGGAAAATTAAATTTTTTAAATGTGAAAATGATAATAATAATAAATTGTCATAATGGTTCAAGAAGCCTAAAATTCCCTAGATTCGGACGAAGAAAACGGATCGCGCATAAATTCGCTCACAAATCTAGTGGACTCGTAAAAGCCACAATTATGAGACAAGTGGAATATTTTACGATTCGGGTGATAAGCCGCCGATTTCGTGGACTAGATTTTACGAAAATCTCGGAAGTCAGGAAATGGCTTAGGAAAGTTCATTTAAAATAAAGTGAACTGAAAAAAAATAAAAAATTTTGGGATGGAAACGAACCCGAATGAAGCAATATGAATCAAGTATCCAAAATAATAATAATAATAATTAAAAAAAAAAGATAAAAGGGAGGTTAGAACCGACGGAAGAGCGTGGAGCGTGGAGAGAGAGAGAGGTTGAGAGGATTTTATTTTTTTTATTTCTTTCTTTGTTTCTTTCTCATATTTATGGAAATCGGATTGTAGGTTTTTGTCAGGGCTGAAGGCAAAGTTGATCCACGCAGTCAAAGTGGCTACGCCGAAAGACTCAAATTCGAGTTTCGTCAAACTCCATGAGGTAGGGAATTTTCCTACTTGTGTTATTTTTAGCCTAAAGGTCATTTAATGGCTTGGGATTGACTTAAAGTTCGTGAAAGGCCGTAAATTTAAGTTCCCAAATTTTGGACTGAGTGTAGGAATTTTTAGAAATTTTTTGGACTGCTTACGAACAATTGCTGAATTTCGATTGCTTTTGACAAATTTCGCTGAATTTTCAGGATCGTGTTCAAATGTTCTCAGCAAAAATTTCAGGAATGTTTTTGGGCAGTTTCGGACTAAGTTCGGGTTTGGTTTTGATCCCGAGACTGATGTCTTCGGGTTTTGTGTTGTATTTTGGTATCCCAATAATTCGGTGACGAACCAAGAGGTGCCCTGTATTATGTGGGTCCGAGATTTGGACCATTTTGTGTGATATGGTTTTTATGAATAACATGCAGTGTGTGAGAATTATGTTAATATATGTTATTTGATGTATTAACGCATTGCATGGATGTAATTATATGTAAAAATATAACCGTCTACGGTGTATTAATGTTTCAGCGTAGTACGATATATACATGTAATATGAAGGAAAATGAATGTTTCGCATTTCATATGCACAAATAATATCGTGTCGTAGTCGGGTGTATTGCGGCATGGTAATCGTTATTCATTCTTTATGAAATGTGTGTCGAGCTCATAAACGGGACAACGCCCAAAATTGAGACTCACGGCTGGTAAAACAATAATAATAAATCACGCGGCAAGCCAGTGAAGCAAGATAAGCAGAACTCTGCAGGAAAAGACCCAAATTTTATTCTTAGTCGACATATGGATCTAGCGCGAAAGTTCGCGAAGTGCCTGGCATGGCGCGGCTTCACGGTGAGACCCTCGAAATTCGCAATTTCCAAATAAACACACGAGATTTGATAAATTAAAAATTGGAGGGTAGTCTAATAGTTTAAGTCATTGGGTGAAACACCAATGACTGGTTTTTCACACTTGGTGTTGCAGGTGTGAGGGAGTCGGTCGGGACACGGGGTTGTGGGCACGAGGAGTCTCATCTCATGCATGACACTGAACATTCCATTATGATTGCATTATTTATATGGAATATGGTTTGATGTTTTATGTACGCCATTGCATGTGCATTTTGTATGGGGGAGTAGACTCAGAGGGAGAATTTTTCATCGATTGCTTATCCCGCTGTGGACCCCCCCCTTTCAGGTACAGGGGGTGTACAGGGAGACGGCGCTCCGACGAGGCCATGATTATGAAGAAGGTCGACATGTGGCCTCGATGTATGTAAAAAGAATTGTAATTAAATTCTTTTGGACTATTGTATAAATACGGTATGTAATTATGGTAAGGAAATATGATCGCACATTTACGGACTGTCACAATTGTTAATTTTCATAATTTTTGTCTTCTAAATATGAATGAATGGGTCCCGGTAAAGGACTTATTGAGGTGGTGCCTGTGTAAACTATATTAGAACAAGGTAGTTTAATATATGTTCTCGTATAAGAGCTGGAAATAAACTCTACGATTAACAAGTATACAATGTATGTCATGTAGCTTCCAACAAAGAGACTCGCCTCGATTTTTTGTGGAAATAAGGATCCCAATAAATGGGACACAATCATGTGGTATCGGATAACCCGAATCCATAGAATTCCACAGTCGACGTGTGGTCAACTGGGACCCTCGGATAGGGGTGTCACAAAGATGGTATCGCAGCTAAGGCATACGACACTGTAACGCGGCCGTGCATGGGCCTAGGATATGGAGTTGCAAATAGTGCTTATTAGATTATCTGGCGCTTGATATTCGATACCAACTTCACAAAGACAGACAACATAGATATACTACTTTCCAGATGCCAGGCTACGGGCTTAGGCCATGGCTATCAGGGTGAAATTGATATCACAGCAAAATTTTTGCATCGGAGTTTATAGGTACATTAATACCTGGGGTTCATGGTACGGGTTTAGACCACTGCATGCATGGTGTGTTTCATGTTGTGTTCTGGCTATGGTTCATGTTTGTGATTGTGTAATTGTGTTATAATTTAGACGGAAATGCATATACACCTAAGATGATGTATATGGGAAATGTGATCGATGGTTATCAAGGTGGGAAAATTATATGCATGGCATAATGTATATAGGAAAAGTGGAATGCTGTTAGGAACTATAACCTTAGGGTTCGAAAATGAAATAAACCCGAAAGTGTTGAATTTTGAAATAAATAGTATGGAGGGTCGCATGCAGCACCATCAGCATAACAAACGCCACAACAAAGTCGGTTATTAGCATCGGTACGCACATAATTAGATTCAAAGAATCACTGGTGTTTGTTGCCATTTAGAGGTGGTAGATGGTGCTTGATGACTTTGAGACATATAGAGGTCGTTCCACGCAGCATGGCCGTGATCATCTGTTTCGATTCGCCTTGTTAGACTCTTTAGGTCATACACGCCATTGCAATAAGCTAGTGCAACTGTAATGGGAGGTCCTAGTAACCTGTGAGATTCAAGTCACATCATCCTCCGACGTTTGCAGGGGGAGGGGATCCGATGGTGGCAGACCATTGGTTTCGGTAGATTGAGAATGTAAGACCCGAGAAATTCCAATTTCTGGAAAAAGGGCAAAATCGTAATTTCGCACGGAATTGTAATTTCGGGCTAAAAACTGCAATTTATTCTCTAGATCTAGGATGATGAAACGGATTTCACCGTTGGAATCGCTCAAATCTAGCTAGCACGTAAAATTCGCGAATTCGGACAATAATTTACACGCTTTTCGAGGCATCGCTACTGTGTGCCGTAGTAACGATTTTTGATGCGACTAAAGTCACATATAACATGTACCATGTCATAAGTATGAGTAAATGATGAAAATGGACTGCCGGACAAAGGTCGAATGTCAAACCTGGAGACAAGGATATAATGGTCATTTAGAAATTGTTTAAATGAGGATACGCCAAAATGAACAAAGTACGTCACTTCAAAAGAGAAAAGGGCAGTGCTGGAGCAGAGGAGACGCAGGAGCAAAACAGCAAAGGGGACTTTTGAGTTTATTTTAGAGAGAGAGAGAGACTTCTCTCAGACACATCGCGCGGATCCGACCGGGTCGACGCCCCTCAGACAAGAAGGAAAGTCAGCTTCACTGGAGCGACTACGCCATGACACCAAAAAGTTGGAGTTTTGACAAACTCCAAGAGGTAGGGGTTTCTCCCTACTTGGGTTTTATTCCCTCTTTAAGTACTTTACGAATGTTTGAGTCGATTGAGGTCGTTAGGGGCCGTTTGATCGGTCCCAAACCTTGGAACCAAATTAATATGAAAATTTGAAATCAAAATGGTAGCAGCCCGTGACTGACCACGGCTGCTTGGGGAGTGAAATTGTATATTTATATGTTAAATCATGTAGTGATTGAAATTAGGCCGGAAATGGCCGTGAAATGCGGGTTCACAAGGTGAACCGATGATTTGTGATTTGTCGGGAATAGTAATCGATGGTTTTACTATTCTCGTGAATAGTGTTCACAAAATATATTTTTGTGTGAAAAGGTGTATGGTCGAGTGATTCGAGTCGAATTGCTCGTGTTTGATCATTAGCTCAAGTGAGCTAATTTTGATGTATGAATTGATTAATATACATATGATTGTGTGATTGATATTATGTGGATAATGTGCATGTTTACATATTTACATGTGATTAGATCAGATTGAATCGCATACATGCATTCCATACGCACGTAACACCCTGGGGACTATAGGAGTGAGTACGAGATGAGTTCAGGTGAAATCTGCTTGGAGGGTTGTCTAAAAATATTAATTATCGGAGTGGTAGTCCAAATTAAAAATATCAACCCGACTCCGAGACTACCACTCGATATTCACTCCGAGGGTAGTCCATTAAACAAATAATATATCAATCGTCGAGACCCACCCACCCGATATATACATCGGAGGGTTGTCCACTAACAAAACAAATAATTCTCATACGAGGCTTAGGGCGGGAGTGTGAGAGAGTCGGTGAGGACTCGATCTGAGTTGGTCATGTAGACATTCAGTGATCATGCATTTGCTTCTGAATGTATGTTTATTTTGGAACATCGTGACCGCACTTAGGTGGGAGAGTAGCCCCACTTAGGCTGCATTCCACTACTAAGCATTAGCTCACCCTATCGGCGATATATTATTTTACGTGTACAGGAGCGTATGGTGGGACGGCTCGCCCTGTGGATTGGAGGATTAAGAAAGTCGGGTCAGGGCTTTGCTGATGATATATACATGTATTGAAATGTCTAATTTTAATATATGTATTGTATAAGAAAGGAAATATTGTAACTCTGTAACTATTTGGTATATAGTTGATTCATAGTTGGGTATGTATTGAGAGTATCAAGCCAGGCCCAAGTGGTCGTATTACCTATGTGGATCGATATACTGATCTATCAGACCGTCAGGGACAAAAGGCGTGTGTTTTGTATTTGGTAGAGCTCCCGCACAAAGGAGACTCTGCCCGATTTTCGTGGAGAAATGTCGGGTCACTCCCGACATTCACTAGTGTTTCCGCGTGCCGACGGCAGTCAACGGACCCCTGCTCGGGGCGCCGCGCCTGGTGCACGCAGCCTGTGCATACCTGGCCACCAGGCTGAGGGGATTTGGGGTCAGCCATGTCGGCAGCTAACACACCACCAAGTGGTTCATGTTGAGTTTAGGTATGAGATTACCTAGAAATCACGGACAAAACTAGGACACCGCATGTGTGTTCGGGTATGTTTTGCGGTGATTTGATGAAATGTTGTGATCATGTATGTATGATGTATGTGCTAGGTAGATAGCACATAGGCATGTTGGAAAACAAACCTTGAGCTTACAAAGTGTAAAACTGAACAAGAAAAATAAAATAAATTTAAGCAATTTATTTGGTTTTGTTTGAAATGAAAAAAATAATATGTAAGAAATAAATTTTAATAAATTTACGTGTAAAAGGAAAATGAAAGAAAATAAGTAAATATTTTTTAGGCATTTTCCAAAGGGCTAGAAGAAAAAAACTAAAAAAAATTCCGGGCAGACTGTAATGGCCACGCCCATTGAGCATAAGGCGCCGGGCGCTAGGTCAGCACTCCGGCGCGCAGGGTGCACCCAGGTGGACACGCCGCAGCGCCGCCGGGTGTGGACACGTGCAGTCATAAAGACCGCGCTTAGAGCGCAGCGGCACCGCGGCGCGCTGGCCATGTACAGCGCCGCCAGGAGGCAGCAAGCACGGCATACGCAGGGGCACGCATGACACGGCGTTGGGGGAACGCTGCCCGGCGCAGCTCGCGTGCCGTCACTGCAGGTTGCGCACTGCACTCGTACCGTTTTGACCCGGGGCCGACTCAAGACTGCTCCTGGCCAATTCGGGGAAAATTCTTTCAAAAAAAAAAAATTTGAAAAAAAAAAATCAAATAAAAATTAGACAAAATTTTCGAAAAATAAAATTTTCAAAAAATGAAATTTTGTTGATTAAAAATGATTTGTTTAAATGAAATGATTGTTTCAGATTACTTAAAAAATGCGGACTGATATATGCACCGATTTTTGTGTATGATTAGTGTCTCTGTGGTCGTGTTTATGCCTTCGAGATGTCGCGATTGTATTTAACTCGCCATTTTCATTGTGTAGATGGCTAGTAGGAGGACGAGGCGCAGGGGCGTCCACGTGTATCTGGCCAAGACCAATCGACATTCGACCGTACCGCCGGCATTTGATCAACGTGCTCACGAGGTCAGAGGTGTTATAAAATGGGTCGCTATCGCACGCCAGCATAGCGTAGTCGTGAGGACCTAGGGGTAAACCTGTAGAGATTTAGATCGCACCACCCTCCGACATTTACAGGGGGAGGAGACCCGATGGTGGCAGACCATTGGTTTATGTAGATCGAGAACGTACTGGAGGCTATGGAGATCACCTCCAATACGACCAGGATCAGGTTAGCTGCATTCCAACTAGAGGGCGAGGCCCGGGTATGGTGGAGATGGGCTAGGACTTCCAGAGACTTAGAGGTTATAACATGGGTAGAGTTTCAGGAGCTGTTCATGGGTAAGTACTTTCTAGAGACTGTGAGGCATGCGAAGGCTCAGGAGTTCCTGTGAGTCGGGCAGGGGGCAATGACTGTGGGATGACCACGGGCTAGATTCACGTAGCTAGTCCGATTCTCATTGATGACACGCAATAATCTGACCAGGCCAAGGTTAGGAGATTCGAGAATGGGCTGAAGTTGTCCATTCGAGACAGGATTGTAAGACTTCGCCTACAAGATATGGATTCCATGGTTGGGACAACCCTGACCATAGAGAGAGAATTGGGCTTAGAGGTGGAGACCTTAGAGGAGCCTTTGTATGTGAGTTCTCCCCTAGGGATTAGGGCGAGAATAGGGATGATATGTCGAGGTTGGGAGTTGGAGATCTCGGGGACTCTACTCACAAAGGGACCCGAGGATCACGTACATGTCGAGTTCGATGTCATCCTCGATGGATTGCTGACAATTTTTACAAGGTTGTTATCGACAGAGCGTAGGAGGTTACCGCCACACGCAGACGGTACTGTGGTGTTTCAGGAGACAAGCATGACATTTTGCCCTGCACAAAGATATGAGTCCAGTTTATGACAAGTAATGGTCAAGCAATGAGCCCACCCCTGAGGACTATGAGAGACCAGACGATCTACCCCGAAGTATGCGAGTATGGATGTTTTCCATATGAGCTACCTACCACCTCCACGGTGGCAGACTTTGCATCGAAGCTACACTCCTCGTACTTCACCCATCTCTATGACTCCGCATAGCGGCACCCGCTGAAGTCATATAGGAACTCGCAGTCCACCACACAGGAGCTATTGGACAAGGGGTTCATTAGACCGAGCACTACCATGGGCCCGGTTCTATTTCTCTTATGGAAGAAGAAGGACAAGACCCTTCGAATCGCTCATTGATTACCGACAATGAACCGGTTACGATCAAGAATCTGCACTCCATTACCGAGGATCGACGATTCGTTTGATCACTGAGAGGAGCCGAGTCTACTTCCAAGATGTATCTTTGCACCGGTTACCATCACCTGAGGGTTAGGGAGACAGATATCCCTAAGACAGCGTTTAGGACGTGTTATAGGCACTTTAAGTTTACGGTGATGCCCTTCGATCGACTAATGCGCTCACAGAAAGATTCACATGATCTCATGCATGTGGGATATTCCAACCCTATTTAGATCAGTTTGTCGTAGTCTTCGGGATGACATTCGATCTACTCCCGCCGCAGCGGCATGAGTATCACTCTGGAGGATCATTTACGCTTGTCGAGAGACTATCAGTCAGACGCTGCTCCGCAAGTGCGAAGCCTCGTCATCGAGGTGATTGGGACACGTGGTGTCAAGATTGTGGAGGCTGGGGTCGACCTAGAGAAGGTCGAGGCAAAGTGATGAGTCGGGAGAGGCTGAAGTCATTCTCGAGATACGAGTTTCTGGGATTACTGGTATTACAGGAGATTCATCGAGGATTTCTCCAGATAGCAGCACCTATGGATTAGGTTGGACCCGGAAGAGGTCAAGTTTGATCGGGATGACCGATGCGAGAGGCATTCCAGAGTTGGAAGAGGAGACTTACTTCAGCTCCCATCTTGATAGTTCCTATCAGGACAAAAGGCCACAAGCAGGCTGCGATGCTCGAGGCCGGACGATGTGTTTTGATGCAACCGAGGTAGCTTATGGTTCTCGCCATTGAAGAATCACGGTAGAATTACCCCACAATACTCCATAATGGAGTCAAGGCGCCGTATCTTCGCCTTGAAAATTTGGCGCCACTACTTATAACGGCGAGTTCGAGGTGTACGACCATAAAAGTTCAAGTATATTTTCACGCAGCGGACCTCAATATGAGGCAACGCAGATGGATGGAGTTCCTAGAGGATTATGACTTCACTTTGCATTACCATCCTGGTAAGGCAAATGTGGTGGCTGATGCACTCAGTCGGAAGTCACGAGGAGCGTTGGCTAATATAGCTTCTCGAGTGGCGATGCTCGGTGACCGGGACAGCTACAAGACAAATGAGCAAACTCGGGTGGTACCTTGGGGAGTTTAGTGGCTACACCGGGCTTCTGTCGAGCAGTGATTGAAGTTCCAAAGGGCGGATCGGTAGATAGTGTCCATTAGGACCGAGTACGCACGGGTGACGAGGGCTAAACCGCTCAATGATGGTAGTCTTCATATAGGGGACTGGACAAGGGTTCCCAAATGATCGATTTGAGAGAGGAGATTCTCATGGAGTTTCATTGCTCTCGATTTGTCGCATCCGTGTGTTCAAGATGTACCAGGATCTTCGTCACAAGATTATCGAGTGGGATGAAGAGACATCGGGACTTTGTTCAACGATGTCTCACATGTCGCCGTGTTAAGCGTCGAAAGACCGTAAGCCGCCAGAAGGCTACTTCAGCCATTTGAGGTGGCTGAGTGGAAGTGGGAGCACGTCACGATGGACTTTGTGACCCACTTGCCACGGACGCAGCAGAAGCATGACGCAATATGGGTGATAGTGACCGGCTCACGAAGCCGGCACATTTTCTAGCCGTGCGAATGACCTTCGCCTTGGAGAGATTCTGCCAGTTATACATTCGAGAGATAGTCCGGCTACATGGAGCACCATGTCCATAGTGTCGGGATGTGACCCGAGGTTTACGACACACTTTTAGAAGAGTTTCCAAAAGGCTATGGGCAATACCCAAGACGATGAGTACAAATGCCCAACTCGTATTGCATGGTCGGGCCTAAGAGGATCTGATGATGTATTGGGAGGACATGATACGAGCATGCGCCCTGGATCATAAGGGCAGCTGGGAGGAGATTTGCCCCAGCGGAATTCGCCACAACGCTACTGTGCGAGCATACAGATGGCACCATATGAGGCATTGTATGGTAGGCCATGTAGGACACCGTTATGTTGGACCGAGGTGGGAGAGCTCCATCATCGGTCTCGATTCGACAGATAATTCCCGAGAAGGCGAGCTGATACGACAACGTCTTTCTCACAGCTCTTTAGAGCCGCGTAAGAGTTATGCAGATGTGACGCCGCCTAGAGTTCGAGCTGTGGACTGTTTTCTTGAAGGTGATGCCTAAGAAAGGAGTGGTTAGGTTCGGCAAGTGTGGGAAGCTATCGCCGAGGTTCATTGGACCTTTCGAGATACTTGAGAGGGTAGGCACCGCGCATCGGGTTAGCGCAAGTACGTCAAAGATGTTAGGTGTCCACGAGGTGTTTCCACGTCCCATGCTCCGAAATCACCCGATCCGTACCTCATGTGGTGGATTGTACGCATTGAGGCTGATGACGGACGTGGGACCTTCTCGAGGAGGAACCAGTGTGCATTGTTGATAGCCATGATCAAGTTTTGTGACGCAAGACCGTGAGGCTAGTGAGGGTACTATGGAGGCACTATGGAGTGGAGGAGTCCACGTGGGAGTGCGAGGACACGATACGGGCCACCTATCCCTTCTTGTTTAGGGATGAAGGTACATGGTTTAGTCGTTTAAGATTTAAATGACTGTTTATATGCATGTGATTGATTGTAATTATCCTGAATTTCGGGACGAAATTTCTTTTAAGGAGGGGAGAATGTAAGACCCGAGAAATTCCACTGAAAAAAAAAAAAGGCAAATCGTACTCGTTACGAAATTGTAATTTCTGCTAAAATCCATAATTTATTCTCAGATTCAGATGATCTAAATGGATTTCTCACCGGTTGAATCGCTCTTCACTAAATCTAGCTAGCACGTAAAATTTCAAGGAATTCCAAGACGTCGAATTTACACGTTTTCGAGGCATCGTCAAAGCCGTAGAACGATTTTCGACAAGCATTTAAAGTCACATATAACATGTACTCATGTTTCATAAGTGGCATGAGTAGAGAAATGATGAAAATGGACGGCCGAGACAGTGTCGAATGTCAAAACTGGGAAAAGAAGGATATAATGGTCATTTTAGAAATTGTTTAAATGAGGATAATGCCAAAAATGAACAGTGTCGTCTCTTCAAAAAGAGAAAAGGGGCAGTGCTGGAGCAGAGGAGACGCAGGGGAGCAGCAGCAGTGGGATTTTTTGAGTTTATTTTAGAGAGACTTCTCTAGAATATCGCTACAATCCCGACCGCTTTCCTAGCCTTCAGACAAGAAGGAAAGCTACTTCACGCGCCGACCACGCGCTTTAAACCAAAAAGTTGAGCTCGACAAACTCCAAGAGGTGGTTTCTCCCTACTGGTTTTATTCCCTCTTGGCACTTTACTTAATTTGAGTCGATTGAGGTCGTTAGGTCAGTTTCGACGATCCCAAACCTTGGAACCGAATTAATATGAAATTTTGAAATCAAAATGGTGCAGTCGTGACTGACCACGGCTACTTGGGGCGTGAAATTGTATATTTATATGTTAAATCATGTAGTGATTGAAATTAGGCCGGGAATGGTCGTGAAATGCGGGTTCGCTGCGAACCGATGATTTGTGATTTGCTCCGAATAGTAATCGATGGTTTTACTATTCTCGTGAATAGTGTTCACAAACATATTTTAGTGAAAAGGTAATGGTCGAAAGGATTCGAGTCGAATTGCTCTGTGTTCGATCATTAGCTCATGAGCTAATTTTGATGTATGAATTGATTAATTACATGACATGATTGTGTGATTGGATATTATGTGGATATGTGCATGTTTACATATTTGCATGTGATTAGACTGTATTGGAATTGGCATACATGCATTCCATATGCACTGGAACACCCGGTTCGGAGGGTTGTCTAAAAATATTAATTATCGGAGGGTAGTCCAAATTAAAAATATCAATCGTCGGAGACGGCCCAATTGATATTCATCGGAGGGTAGTCCACAAACAAATAATATATCAATCGCCTGAGACGGCCCAATTGATATATATACATCGGAGTATGGGCCCACTAACAAACAATAATTCTCATACGAGGCTTGGGCGAGTGTGAGAGAGCCTGAGACCCGGGATCTCGGGAGTTGGTCATGTAGACATTCAAGTAGACTGGGCGCATTTGCTTGAATGTATGTTTCTATTTTGAACATTGCACTCCGCACTTAGGTGGAGAGTAGCCCACTTAAGGCAATTCCACTATCGTAAAGCATTAGCTCACCCTGCCGAGGGATATTATTTTACAGTACAGGAGCTATATGAGGAATGTCAACTTTGTGGGATTGAGGATTAGAAGAAAGCCGGAAGTCAGGATTTGGTTGAAGATATATACATAATAAATGTCTAATTTTAATATATGTATTGTATAAGAGTGAAAATATCAGAACTCTTGTAACTATTCGTATATAGTCGATTCATAAGCTGCATGTATTATGAGTATCGCTTGTACTAAGTGGTCGTATTACTCATGTGATTGGATATATTGGATATATTGGATCTATTGCATTGTTTAGATTGTATATGTGTGTTTTTTATTTGGGTGAGCTCCCCAGACAAAGGAGACTTGCCCGATTGCGGAGAATGCCGGTCACCCGACATTCACGAGTGTTTCCGCGGGTTGACGGGTAGTCAACGGACCCCCGGGTTTGGGGCGTCATAGAGAAGGTATTGGAGGCTATGGATATTACCTCTGATGCAGCCAAGATCAGGCTATCTGCAATCAAGCTAAAGGGTGAGTCCCAAGTATGGTGAGACTGGGTTAAGACCTCTAGGGATTTAGAGGCAATGACTTGGGCAGAGTTCCATGGGCTCTTTATGAGCAAGTATTTTCCAGCCAAGGCCCAAGAGTTCTTAGAGATATAGTAGGGAACAATGATAGTGATGGAGTACATGGCCGATTCACCGAGCCGCACGTTTTTGGTAATGACTACGTGGGCCATGCACATGGTCATGTTGGGGAGATTCGAGAATGGACCAAGTTGTTCATTCAAGATTGTGGTCGCCTATACACATGGACTCTATGGTTGGGACAAATCTGGCCATAGAGAGAGATGAGGACGACAGCATTCGATGCAAGTGCCTATGGAAGAGAAAGAAGGATCAACCTTCTTCGAAGCCTGGGAAAGAGACAGAGACCCTCGTCCCACGAGCATCCCAGCAAGGCCAGCTGCACGACGACATTCTTCTATTGCCATAAACCTAGACATATGAAGTGGGACCGCCTACTGCAGGCATGGATCCTGGGGAGCCTGGGGCTTTCCCGTCATCTGGTGACAGGCGTGGACTCAGTTTGTTCCTTCTCACTCTAGTATGGGTCAGAGGAACTAGTTTCAGTCACAGGGTGCTACGCAAGCACTTTCAGTGGTATAGATAGGTTAGAGAGGCCAGAGAGGCCAAGGTATAATAAGGTCGAGCTAAGACTTCCAGCCGCAGACTTCAGTGGACCCAAGAGCGTTTCTACGCCAGGTACCACGATCGAGCTTGCGCATCACCGATATGGGTAATGCTTTCCGCTCTCACAAGAGTGTTGCTTAAATTCGATGCATCATATTCAGTGTTTATTGCTGCATAAATGTGAGAAAGTTTGGGCTTGTAGGTTGAAACTTTAGAAAAGTTGGCCAGATGTGAATTCTCCACTAAGAACTAGCGCAGGTCGATCGATATGTCACTAGAGTCGAGATCTTAGTGATTCTACTCACTGTAGACTTGAGGGTCATGAACATATCGAAGTTTGAGGCCATCCTTAAGATGTGGATCGGCTGACAATCTACAGTCATCATCGATCGTTATCGTAGAAAGGGTTTACCGCCTACACACAATGTTATCAGGTTAGGTTTCGTGAGAGAGAAGCATGATGCTTTAACCCAGATCATGTACGACCTGCATGGAGGGACGCTGATGGGTTACAAGTCTTACCCTAGAGGATGAGAGGAGACGGGATTTGAGTCTAACTCGGGTGGTTTGCGAGCATGAGGATGTTTTTCCGGATAAGCTACTGGGATTAACTTCGCGTAGGGATGTGGACTTTATCATTGAGTTACACCTTAGTACGTCACCCATTTCTATGACTTCTCATAGGATGGCACTAGTTGAGCTGTAAGAACTAAGGTCCAACTGTAGGAATTGTTGGATAAGGGCTTTATTAGACCGAGCACTTCACCATGGGGCCCAATTTCTATTTGCGAAGAAGAAAGACAAGACCCTTCGACTGTGCATTGATTACCGACAGTTGAATAGGGTTACGATCAAGAATCGGTATCCCTTACCGAGGATTGATGACTTGTTTGATCAGCGAAGGGGGCGAGTCTACTCCAAGATAGACCTTCACACCGGTTATCATCAGTTGAGAGTTAGGGAGACTGATATCCCTAAGATAGCGTTTAGAACGCGGTATGGGCATTTCGAGTTCATAGTGATGCCTTTCGGGTTGACAAATGCGCCAATGGCATTCATGGATCTCATGCATAGGGTATTTCAGCCCTATTTAGATAAGTTTGTTGTGGGCTTTGTTGACGACATCTTGATTTACTCTTAGTCTGAGGAGGAGCATGAGGATCATTTGCGAATTGTTCTCCAAGCACTCAGGGACCATCAGTTGTATGCCAAGTTCAGTAAGTGCGAGTTTTGGCTTATTGAGGTGAGATTCTTGGGACACGTCGTGCCTGGGCCTAAGGTGTCAAGACCCTCGAGAAGGTAGAGGCTGCTATGAGTCAGGAGAGGCCAAAGTCAATCTCGGCACACACAGTTTCTCGATCGCAGGGTATTACAGGAGATTTCTTAAGGATTCTCCGCTAGCAAGACTTATGCACTAGATTGACCTAAAGGGTCAAGTTTGGAGTGGATGACCAGGTGAGAAGGCATTCCAAGAGTTGAAAAGGAGGCTTACTACCTCCTATTCCTCGATAATTCCTAATAAGGACAAAGGTACACTGGGTAGTATCAGGATAAGCCTTTAAGGACCTGACCAGGATGTGTCTTGATGCAAATCCTCAGAGGGTCAGGGCTTATGGTTCCAGATGTACCTAAAGAATCATGAGCGTAATTACCTCTACACATGATCTGAGTTGGTGGCCATAGTCTTTGCCTGTAAAGATTTGGCGCCACTATCCGTATGGTGAGCTGAGGTGCTTTCAGACCATGGTATCTGGTATATCTTTGCCACGAGACCTCAACATGAGGCAACGCAGATGGATGGAGTATCTGGAGGATTATGATTTCACTTTCTTTACCATCCTGGTAAGGAAAATGTAATGGCTAATGCGCTCAGTCGGAAGTCACGGGGAGTACTAGCTAGTGTAGCTTCCCGGGAATGGCAGATGCTCGAGACCGTGGGACAGATTAAACTACAGATAGCGAGCAGGCTCAGGGCACATTGGGGAATTTGGTAGCTATGCCGTTCTATCGGCAAAGTGATTTCGAGTCCCAAGGGTGGGGACTCACTAGGTGTCCATTAGGGACCGAGTACAATCCAGCCGTGTGACGCAGGGTCGACCATCCACTCAGATGGTAGTCTCCTAAGATATGACCCGCAAGGGTTCCCGCCGACAGATCCGTAGATAGGAGATCCTCAGGGAGTTCCACTGCTCTCGTTTTGCTGTGCATCCAAGTGGCAAAAAGATGTATCGAGATCTTTGTCACCAGTATTATTAGAGCGGAATGAAGCGACACGTTGGAGATTTTGTTTGACAGTGTCTCACGTGTCAATAAAAAGGCCGAGCATCGTACGCGCAGTACTTACCCAGCCATTAGAGGTAGCTACGTGGAAGTGGGAGCATGTCACGATGGATTTTGTGACCCACTTGCCACGGACACCGAGGAGGCATGATGCCGTATGGGTTATAGTGGATCGGCTCAGTAAGTCGACACACTTTCTAGCGGTGCAGATGACCTTCACACTGGAGGAATCCTGTAGGTTGTGTATACAAGAGATAGTCTGGTTACATGGAGTACCAGTATCCATAGTATCAGATCAGACCCCGTGTTTACGGCCTACTGGGAGAGTTTCCAACCCAGCCATGGGGACACGGTTGATGATGAGCACCACTTTTCATCTTTCTCACGATGGTCATCAGAGAGAACCATACATTTTAGAGACATGTCATGAGCATGCTTCCCAGATCTTATGGTAGCTGGGAGGAGCACTTACCCTTAATGGAATTCGCCAACAACAACATTTATTAGGCGAGTATTCAGATGGCACCCTATGAGGCCTTATATGGGAGGCCATGTCGATTACCGATTTGTTGGACGTGAGATGGGAGATGCCCCATCACCTGGTCCTGATATGATCTCGAGACACCGAGAAGGTGGATTTGATGCCTCTTCGACGACCGCACGACAAAGAGCCACGCCTACGCACGACGTCGACCTCTAGAGTTTGAGGTTGGTGGATCATGTTCCTCAGCGTGATGCCTAAGAGAGATGGTCGACAGTAAGCGAGTAGCTGCCGAGGTATATCGTGCCCTTCGAGGTACTCGAGAGGGTGGGCACAGTTGCATATCGGTTAGCGCCACCAATCGAAGCTTATCGTGTCCATAAGGTGTTCCACGCCTCCATTTACCCTAAAATATATTCCGCATCTAACCTCATGTAAAGGGATCGGGGGAGAGATTACTATCGACTCCTTATGGACCTTTCGAGAGGGACCAATGTGTATCCTAGATACAGGATAAGGTTTTGCAAATCTGAAGACCTGATGTTAGTAAAAGTGTCAGGGTAACACCGAGGAGTGGAGGAAGTTAATGGAATGCGAGATGATGGGCCACATATCCTTTCCTAATCGAAAGACGGCACACATGTCTAATATTTGGCATTAGAATATTACTCAGATATGCATGTGTTTGTGTGCTGGGGTATGTGTGAATTTTGATGACGCATTCTCCATAAGGGGGAAGAATAAACCCGGAAAATTAGAAATTTTCAAAATGGAAAAATGATAATACAATAATAATAAATCGCTATAATGGTACAGAGAACCCAGAAAATTCTCTAGATCTCGAATGAAGAAATGGATCGCGCTATTAAATTCGCTCACAAATCTAGTGACCTAGAAAAGTTTCGTCGAATTCTCGAGACAAGTGGAATATTCACGCATTTTCGTGATGTCGTCAAGGATTCTCAGTGGATCTAGATTTACGAATGTAAGTCGTGAATGACTGGGGCTAAGTTCATTTAAAATAAAGTGAACTCGGAAAATAAAAATTTTCGGATAAACGAACCCGAATGAAGCAATATGAATCAAGATCCAAAATAATAATAATAATAATTAAAAAAGATAAAGGGAGGTCAACCGACAAGAGCGTGGAGCGGAGAGAGATACTGAGAGGATTTTTTTATTTTATTTTTTCTTCGCTTTCGCATTTATGGAACCCATTATGCTTTTTGGTTCCATCGGCGCAAGTCATCCACGCAACGAGGTTACTGCTGGGTACCAATTCGAGTTTCACAAACTCATGAGGTAAGGAATTTCCTAATTGTGTTATTTTAGCTCAAAGGTCACATTATTCGGGATCGACTTTAAAGGTTGTGAAAGGTCAGAAATTTAAGTTCCCAAATTTGACGTACTTACTAATTTTCAGATCGCGGTTCGCATTACCCGTGCTAAAATTTTTTGGATCAAGTCGCGCTTTGACTAAGTTCGGGTTTAATTTTGATCCCGAGACTGATGTCTTCAGGTTTTGTGTTGTATTTTGGTATCCCAATAATTCGGTGACGAACCGTGAAGGGACCAAGAATTGCCCTGTATTATGTGGGTCCGAGATTTAGACCATTTTGTGTGTTATGGTTTTCATGAATAAAGTGTGTGAGAATTATGTTAATATATGTTATTTGATGTATTAACGTGGATTGCATGGATGTAAATTATATGTAAAACACTGTCCATGGTGTATTAATGTTTCATTAGCACGCATATATACATGTAACATGAAGTGAAAATGACAGCATCATGCATTTCATATGCATGGTCACATCGCGCTGAATCGTGTGTGTGCATGGTACCGTTATTCATCATTCTGTGAATGGTGAGCTCGCAATGGGACAACGCCCAAAATCGAGACTCACTGCTGGGTAAACAATAATAATAAATCACGTGTGTTTGGGTGAAGATGGGGCGCATCCCTCCGTGGTGAAAGACCCAAATTTTATTCTTAGTCAGACATATGGATCCAGCGATGAAAGTTCACAAAAGTGTCGGAAGGCGATGCAAAGCTTGCTGTGAGACCCCGGAAATTTGCAGCCCAAATAAACACACGAGATTTGATAAATTAAAAATTAGAGGGTAGTCCAATGGTTTAAGTCATTGGGTGAAACACCAATGACTGGTTTTTCAAACTTGGCGCTCGCAGTGTAAAAGTGAGCTCTGGCCGACTCTGTCAGGCATGAGGAGGCCCCATTCACGATGACACAAAACATTCCATTATGATTGCATTATTTATATGGAATATGGTTTGGATGTTTTATACGCCATTGCATGTGTATAGGCGGAGAGTCTCTTGTAGGAGAATTTTCTAATCGCATCGCTGCCCTGTCATGACCCCTTCGTGCATAAAGGAAGGGACAGGCCGATGAGTCGTGATTATGAAGAAGGTTGACATGTGGCCTTAATGTATGTAAAAAGAATTGTAATTAAATTCTTTTGGACTATTGTATAAATAATCGGGTATGTAATTATGGTAAGAGGGCCATAATTTCCACTTGCTGACCGTCATTAATCAAGTTAATTTTCAATTTTTATTTAAATATGACGAATGGGTCCCGCAAAGGGACGTATTGAGGTGGTTCCAGTAAACTATACTAGAACAAGGTAGTTTTAATATATGTTCTCAGATAAGAGTGTTGAAATAAATTGCGGATTATCGTATACAAGTCAGAGGTTTGCAGCTTCCGAACAAAGGAGACTTTGCCCGATTTTTTGTGGAAATAGGGATCCCAATAAATGGGACACAATCATGTGGTATCGGATAACCCGAAATCCACAGGAATTCCACAGGTTGACAAGTGGTCAACGGGACCCCCGGGATAGGGGTGTCACATGTAGTGTGCATCATACATGTAACATGAGAACATGCAGTGGCATTAAGACGCATACGCACAAAGGGACACGCATTATGTCGTGTGTGTGCATACGGGTCATCCATCATCATTGTTGATGAATGGGTAGTGAGCTCATACTTTCTGGACAATCGTCCAATAAATGTCTCACATTTTAAAACATGTTAATATAAATAATGCCACATAGCGGAGTAAGATGGGACCGTTAACCCTCAGTGAAAATCTTCAACATGAGTGTAAGACCCGTATGAGTCGAAAAGTTCTGTTGCCCAAAGAAGACGCGCGATCATGTTTATCACATAGACTTCGGGTTGTGTGATAGGACTCGGGATTGACTCGGGATTGGTTGTCCATTAGCACTTGCATTGGGTACTTGTGAGCAGGTGAGGGCTTGATACATGGGTCATTGGTAATACTAGTGACGGTTTTCACACTTGGCATATGCATGTGTGAGGAGTCGGTGAGTGACTCGGGATTTGGGCATGATGACATTTCATGCATGACATATGACATTCATGTAGACATTTTTCTTGGATGTGTGTTTGTTGTGCGGCCTTTGCATGTGCACTTAGATGGGAGTAACCTTGTAAGAGTCATCCCCATCGGGCTTTGCTCACTTCGTCGTGGGACCCCTTTGTCAAGCATGTGTCCGTGCAAAAGGCTCGACCGCATATGGGACCGCATGAGGGATGAGCCGGATGCAACTTTGTTTTATTTTGTTTTTGTCTTGTATTATATTCGAGCAGAACCAAAACATGTATACCTTTTTGTTGTATAAAAGGATTGTTAAATGGACTGTTGGTTAAATAGTCTATCATATATTTTCGTGATATTCAGAATTAAATATTCAGAATTGGTCTCAATATATGAGATAAATGAGGTATTGATTGTGTTTCCGCGAAAGTTGACGGATTGTCAGGACTTCGTGATAGGGGGTGTTACAGCTTGCACGGGTTATGGTAGGTGTGGTTCGATATTTATATCACAAATTTCGATGTCGTGGTTTAGGTAGGTGATTACCTAGGCATTCATGGGATAGGATTAGAACACTGCATGCATTGTGTTTTTATGTGTGTTTCGGTGTATAACATGATGTGTGTTGCATGTTGTGTACATTTATGCATGATTGGATATATATGGAAAACAAAGAACACTAGAGTTAGAGAGCATGATCACAGTGTTCTGAACTACTATTTATTGTTTTAAGATCATGCATCACGAATGACATATGGCACAAGAAACCTCATATTTAGTGCTTGACAGGTGTAGATGGCTAGTTGCAGACGAGGACGCAGAGGTCGTCTACCTGGCATTGGCCCACCGTCAAGCTGAATCTGCTAACATGCTTTTATTGAGACCATGGGCGCCACACACATCACAGATGGTGTAATGGGGTCGTGAAATGAGAAACCCTGAGGTTTAAAGGCACATCATCCCCCTACATTTAGGGGAGGAGGGGACCCATTGGTAGCTAACCATTGGTTCCGTTAGATTGAGAGGGTATTGGAGGCCATGGAGATTACCTCTGCTACTACACGGATTAGGCTAGCAACTTTTCAGCTAGCGAGTGAATCCTTGATATGGTGGGATTGGGTAAAGACCTCCAAAAATGTGGAGGCGATGACTTGGGTAGATTTCAGAGAGCTCTTTATGAGCAAGTTCTTTCAATAAGCTTATTGCCATGTCGAGGTTCTATATTCCTGTGACTCAAGAATAGTGGCGACACATAATACCGGAGTACGGGCTAGGTTTACTGAGCTAGCCCATTTTGCAGATGCCTAGGTGGCCACAGATCTGGCTAAGGTGAGGGGATTTGAGGATGGTCTGAGACAGTCCATCAAGGGCAAGATTGTGGGACTTCTCTTATAGGATATGGACGCTATGGTTAGGACGACCATGGCCATAGAGGGTGAGATAGTTGATGCTAAGAGTATCCAAGATACGGTACCGCAGGAAGGAGGGTCACCTTCTTCGAAGTTCGGGAAAGTCGTAGAGGACTTATGCTTCCCAAGGATCACAGGACGTATGAGGCTATCAAAGCCAAGGTCGTGGTTTGGCCATCAGTAATAAGGCCGTAGAGCACGAAATACGACAGGCGTATGCTTTGTTTCTTCAAGAAGTGCTGACACATGAGAAGGGATTACCCACAGAGGCAAGGATCCCAGGATTTTGGGATGCCCCGCCCAGCCATCGTTGACCGCACAGCATACGCTTGTTCCTACTATCAAAGGAACAGTATCGTGCTCCGTGTGCCGCACGCTAACCTTCTCGATTTCACAGTAGCCAAAGAGGCCAAGTGATGGGTAGAGGTCGAGGACAGGGCCCACAAGCCGAGATTTCGAGGACTCAGTGGCGTGTCTACGCTATTACCCCACAGACTGAGATAGCATCAGCCAAGGATACATGGTACTTTCTCGCTTCTTTCATTTACAAGTAGAGTTTCATTTGATTTTCGTGCATCCCATTCATTCATCACGCATTGTATGTGAAAGAACTGGGCTTAGAGGTTGAGACCTTGGAAAAGCCGTTGCATGTGAGTTCTCCCCTAAGAACTAGGGTGAGGATTGATAAGATATGTCGATCAGAGTTAGAGATTCTGTGTGGATTATGCTCATGGTGGACCTTCTAAGCTATGGACATATCTGAGTTTGATGTCATTCTTGGCATGGGATTGCTGACGCACATCGCCATTGATCGCGGATCGTAGGAGGGTTAATGCCTACACACAAGACGGTGATTGTGTTCTGTTTCAGGGGGATAAGCATGATGCTTTACCCCAGGCCGTGTACGATTTTAGATGGCATGGACAGTTGATGGGTTGGCTAGTAGGCCTCACCCCGAAGGATGAGGTGAGACGGGATCTGAATCTACCTCAGGTGGTTTGTGAGTACGAGGATGTTTTTTCGGATGAGCTACAGGGATTTCCTCTGCATAGGGATGTAGACTTCATTATTGAGTTACACCCTGGTACGTCACTCATCTCTATGACTCCACATAGGATGGCGCTTGTTAAGTTACAGGAACTCAAGGTCCAGATACAGGATTTGTTGGACAAGGGTTTCATTAGACCGAGCACTTCACCTTGGGGCGCTCCGGATAAGACCCTTCGACTGTGCATTGACTACCGACAGTTGAACAGGGTTACGATCAAGAATCGGTATCCATTACTGAGGATTGATGATTTGTTTGATCAGCTGAGAGGGGCACAGGTCTATTCCAAGACAGATCTTCGTACCTAGTATCATCAGTTGAGAGTTAGAGAGGTTGACATCCCTAAGACAACGTTCAGGACGCGGTATGGGCATTTCGAGTTTATAGTGATGCCTTTCGAATTGACGAATGCGCCAGCAGCATTCATAGATCTCATACATAAGGTGTTCTAGCCCTATTTAGATCAGTTTGTTATAGTCTTTGTTGATGACATCTTAATCTACTCCTAGTCTGAGGAGGAGCATGAGGATCACTTAAGGATTGTTCTCCAAGCTTTGCGAGAACATCAGTTGTACGCCAAATTCAACAAGTGTGAATTTTGGCTGACAAAGGTGAGATTTTTGGGACACGTAGTATTAGCTTTGGGTGTTTCAATGGACCCAGAGAAGGTCAAGGTAGTTATGAGTTAGGAGAGACCGAAGTCAGTTTTCGAGATACGCAGTTTCTTGGGACTGGTTGGATATTACAGGAGGTTTATTGAGGACTTCTCTCGTTTAGCTGCACCTATGACTCGATTGACCCGGAAGGAGGTCAAGTATGAGTGGACTGACCCGTGTGAGAGGGCATTCCAGGAATTAAAAAGGAGGCTTACTTCAACTCCTATTCTAAAAGTGTCGGATAGGGGACAAAGATACACGGCAGTATTAGATTCCTCGGCGATGGATTGGGATGTGTCTCTATGCAGTCCGGGGAGAGTCAGAGCATATGGTCTGGTTTACGCTTGAAGAACCACGAGAGGAATTACCTGACACATGACATGGAGTTAGCAACTATAGTCTTCACCTTAAAGATATGGCGCCACTATTTGTATGGTGAGTAGTTCGAGGTATTTTCATACCACAAAAGTCTAAAGTATATCTTTATACAATGGGACCTCAACATAAGGTAACGCAAATGGATGGAGTATTTGGAGGATTATGACTTCACATTGCATTACCATTCGTGTAAGGCAAATGTGCGCTGATGCGCCGCTGAAAGTCATCAGAGTACTGGCTAGTGTAGCTTCCCGAGAGTGACAGATGCTTGAGATTGTGGGACAGTTTAGCCTACAGTACTGTGATCAGGCTCAAGGTGTTTGGGAGTTTAGTGGCTACGCCTTCCCTATTGAGCAAAGTGATTGAGTCCCAAGGGCAGGACTCAAAGATATTGTCCATCAGGGACCGAGTACATGCAGGTACAGGCGACGAGGGTTGGCCATTCACACGGATGGTAGTCTTCGGTTTAGGGACCTGACAGGTTCCCACTGGGCAAGAGAGCTGAGAGAGATCCCCATGAGTTCCATTTCTCTCGTTTTGTAGTGCATCCAAGCGGTACGAAGATGTATCACGATATACATCACCAATATTACCGGAGGATACTTGCATCTAGATTTTGTGCGACAATGTCTCACGTGTCGCAGATAGCCGAGCATCGATGCGTGGCTACTCCAGCCATTGGAGGTAGCAGAGTGGAAGTGGGAGCATATCGTGATCGATTTTGAAACTCACTTGACACAAACATTGCAGAGGCATGAGGCTGTGGGCAGGATAGTGGGAAGTCGGCACATTTTCTAGCTGCGGCGGATGACCTTCACATCGGGAGGAATTCTACGCTGTACATACGAGAGATCGTCCTACATATGGAGTACCGGTGTTCATTGTATCAACCAAGATCTCGCAGTTTATACTGTTTCGAAGAGTTTCCAGAGAGCCATGGGGACACAAAGTGATGATGAGTACCGCGCCATCCACGCATGCATGATCACGTGAGACCATACTTAGAGGACATGCTGCGGAGTATGCGCCCCGGATCTCAAGGGGTAGCTAGGTTGTTACTCGCCTCTGGTCGAAGTTCCTCCGCCGTATATAACAACAGTTATCAGGCGAGTATACAAATGGCACCCTGTGAGGCATTATATGGGAGGCCATGTCGATCTTCGGTTTGTTTGACGGAGGTGGGAGAGAGCTCCACCACTGGTCCGGAGTTGATTAGAGTCACCTCTAAGAAGGTGGATTTGATACGGAAGCATCTTCTCACGGCTCAGAGCTGGCAGAAGAGTTACGCCGACAGACGGCAACGCACTTAGAGTTTCTTAGCGGAGATCATGTCTTTGATCGTTTGGCATGGGAAAGCTATCACGAGATATATTGGGCCCTTTCAAGGTACTGAGGTGGGTATAGTTTCTACCATTGGCACTACCGCCGAAGCCGACGAGTGTTCACGACATATTCCATGTCTCCATACTCCAGAAATATACTCCAGATCCAACTCATGTAGTGGATTGGAACGAGCTTGTTGTTGACACAGATGGGACCTTTAGGGAGGGACCAGTGAGTATCATGGATAGTTGAGACCAGGTTTTGTGACGCAAGACTCCGTGATAGGAAAGAAGGGCGTGCTATGGCAGCACCGAGGAGCCGGGAGGAGGCAACACGGAGCCTCGAGGGACACGATGCACTTCGCCATCCCTTCTTATTTGAGGATGAAGGCACGTTCTTAGTCATTTGGTAGCATTCACGATTGTTGCATATGCATGTGATTGCATATGGTCAGCAAGGGTAGAATTTCGGGACGAAATTCTTTTTTAAGGGGGGAAGAATGTACATCTCGGGAAAACCTAAAATTTGAATATTTGCTTGGAAAGAGCAAAATGGTAATTTTTTAGAATCTTCTAATCATGGATGACTGAACGTGACTTCACCGTTGAATCATCTTACAAATCTAGTCACCCGTGAATTTCTGAATTCGAGACAGGATTTTCACTACTGGAGGCGGCGCGAGTGGACTCAAAACAAGATTTTTAGAAAAATCCTAAAAAATGTCAAATATTTTTAAGATAGATGGAACTGAAACCGGGACGAAATAAATTGTTTCGGGGCAAGAACGGAACCGAATAAGTGTGACACGTGGCGCGACGTGAGCCATGTGTCCACTCTATAAATAGCCTAAAATATCTAACATGCCAAAAAGATCTCATTTCGTCTAAGAGAAAACGTGATAGAGAGAGAGAGTAGAGAGAGAGAGAGAGAGAGAGAGAGAGAGAGAGAGAGAGAGAGAGAGAGGAAAGAAGAACCTTTCGACGCATTTCACGAGGTTTTACTGACGTAAACTCGACAAATGAGAGTTAAAACCGTCTACACAGATGAGAGCTACGCACGGGCACCGGAATCACGTGTGTGGCCAAGATTTCCCGCCAAGGTCCAAGGTATCGGGTTTTCATGAAAATCGAGAAAAAAAAAAAAAAAAAAAAAAAGGTGGTATCCCGAAATCACGCTTAATCGAGAGTTTTATCTTTACCCGCTCAGACTTCTATCTAAGGGCATATGTGTGTGTGTGTGTCAAAGTGGAGAATGTTGTCCAATTTTTTTTTGCTTCAACCCCATGACTGTGTTTTGGCCATAACTTCGCCATCCCTCATCCGAATTGAGTGATTCTAGTTTTTGAATAAACTAGACTTATAGGAGAACATATTTTATTGAAATAAGTCTATCCAAATTCCAACCCCTTTGGACTCATAAATGCATTCAAAGTGGAGCTATGTTCAAACAGTTTTCCTGTTCTATTTTGAGACCCCGTGATTGTGTTTTGGCTATAACTTGGCCATCACTCATATGAATTGAGTGATTCCAATTAATGGGTAAAATTGTGACTTATGGGGGAGAACATATGTCATTGAAATAGCCCATCTAAATTCGACCCCTTTGGACTTAAATGTGATCCAAAGGAGCTTGTTAAGACGCTTGACTCCTCGTTTGAACCGAGGTGTCCCGGTTGTTTAGGACATATCTTGAGTTTTAGTGATCCGATTTGGGTGATTCCAGTTGGGGAAGAACCCTAAGAACTGTATATTCAAATGAGTACAAAGAACCAGTGTCAAAGCATGGATTAAGACCCCTGAAATCGGGTATCACAGACAGTTTCTAGTGTAAGTAAAGTAAATTGACCAGTTTTGAATGAAAAGGCCTTAACTTTCTCGGGTCCGACTCAAGCCGTGTTCTTAGACTCTATGGAAAGCCCATTGAGTCAAGAACCTAGAAAAATGCCTATGGAAGTCATCGGGTAATCCAAACCACTTAAAAATCTATGTTTCAAACAAGTGTGCGTGTTATTTGGTCAGGGGTTTGACATGACCAGCTATATGTTGTAGGCTATTGTATCGGGTATGAATTGCCATGAGTTAGCCTAAGGAAGGTTATATGACATTACTTGTTTAGTCATGTATCGATGAACTACATGCATGATACTCACGACATCTATAAAGATTGGCATGAAATGTATGGAACTTATATGTTTACGATATATGTTGTATGGTACTTGGACATGAAGTAATGTATTGATTAGAATGTGTTCCATGTAGTGTGCATCATACATGTAATATGACATGCAGTGGCATTTGCATTGCATACATGCAGCAGGGACATCGCATTATGTTGGGTGTGTTTGCATGGGTAATACCATCATCATTGTTGATGAATGGGTAGTGAGCTCGCATTTTCACTGACGCCCAATAAATGTCTCACGTTTAAAACATAAAAGGAATATAAATAATGCGTGTCAAGCGCAGCAAGAAGGGGACCGTTAAACCCCCGATGAAAAGCCCGGAACATGTATAAGAGACCCAAGAAGGTGAGTCGAAGTTCGCTGCCCAAAGAAGACACACGATCATGTTTATCAAGATAGACTTCGGCCAGGTGATGACTCGGATCGCTGCTCATCGCACTTGCATCAAAATCGTGAGTCACGAGGGCTCGACACGGGTCATTGGTAATATCAATGACGGTTTTCACACTTGGCATATGCATGTGTGAGGGTGTCGGTGAGTGACTTAGGATCTGGGCATGATGACATTTCATGCATGACATATGACATTTATGTAGACATTTTACTTGGATGTGTGTTTGTTCAGGCGACCTTGCATGTGCACTTAGACGGGAGTGTACTCTTGTAAGAGTAATCCTCTACTGGGCTTTGCTCACCCCGTCGTAAGACCCCCTTCAAGTACAGGTCTGGTGCAGGCGTCTGACCCGCATATAGGACCCCATGAGGGATGAGATTTTTTTATTTTGTTTTTGTCTTTTATTATATTCGAGCATAACCAAAACATGTATACCTTTTTGTTGTATAAAAGGACTGTAAAATGGACTGTTGGTTAAATAATCTATCATATATTTTTGTATATTTGTGAATTAAATATGCAGGAATGGGCCCTTAATATATGGCATAAATGAGTGTATTTATAGGTTTCGTGAGGTCGACTGGCAGGCCAACGGACCCCGAGATAGGGGTGTCACAGTAGAAAATATATTGTTGTGATATAGTTTCCTCCCCTTGCCAATTGCATTCTCAAGGGGCAAATTATCAGGTTGAAGATAACGGGAGAATATTTTCCAAATAGAATAACCACTTTAATATGTTTCAAAAGCATTGATAGAAAAGTGTCGTATAAGACTCGAAAATTCCAATTTTCGTGAAAGCGGTAAACGGTCATTTTAAAGTCCAAAATTTTCTAGATCTCAGATGACGAAACAGACTTCACCGTTGGAATCGTCTCGCCAAAACTCCAACTACTATGTCGACTTGTCGACTCGGACAATCGGAATTTTGCACATTTTTCATGTACGAGTATCGGTGCCGTGAAATTATATGTGATGTGACAAAAGTCACCTATAACATGTACTCATGTGACACATGTTGCATGAGTAGAGAGATGATGGAAACGTACGACAGAGATTGTGCCACGTGTCAAAATCCAAGAGAATGGACATAGATGGCATTTTTGGAATTGTAAATGATAATAGGACAAAAGTCCAAATAGTGATCATCTTCTCCCTTTATTCAAAAGACCAAAAACGTGAAGGAGGAGAGAAATTGACAAAGGAGCTTAGGTTTTCGGTTTTAAGAAGAGATAAGCAGGATCTCTCTCTCTAAGATCCCAGCTAATCCGACCGTCAGATTTCTTCGGGCCAAGAAGGAAAGTCATTCTACGCGGCGAGGGCAATGCATGAACACCGGTTTTAAGGAGTTTTGACAAACTCCGTGAGGTAGGAGTTTTATCTACTTGAAGTTACACTGCTTAAGTGTTTGTCGATGATCGTTATTCAGCCTCAACGCCGTTGATCGTCCCAAATCTTGGAACGTAGGTGTGGGAATTTTAGAAATCTCATGCGACAAATCCGCGGATCGTCACCCGAATTGCTCGGGCTGGCACGGTATAAATTGTGCTAGTAAAATTGTATTACGGTGTGTATGAGGCCTAATGGCGGAATTCGTTCGCCAATGTGGAACCGATGTTGGATGATTGGTCGCGGAACAAGTAACTGGAGGGTTTAATCGCTCACGTGAATAGTGTTCACCAAATATTTTTGTGAGACAACGTGTTCGGAGCGAGTAATCCAAATGTAATTGCTCAGGTTCGTTAATTAGCCCACGCGAGCTAATTTTCGCGTAATTGATGGTGAATGTCAACATGTTTTATGTGCTTTAATTATGTAAATATATGCATTATGATATATTTGCATGTGTTATATAAATTGTGTTGAAATACATAATGCATTCATGCACCTGGCACCTAGAAATTAGGTGTGTGCATGACATGAAATTTCAAAGAAACGAACATGGTTGCGAAGAATTTCACACTGCACGATTTTTCAGAGAATGGTGTTGGGAGATTGTCCTACAATTACACGTCGGAGGAGCCCATGTATTGTTTGAAGGTTCTCCAACATATTCTCGCCTGGAGGGTAGTCCCATATTTTACCGACACTCAGAGTGTATTTTCAAAATAACAAGTTTTGTTTTTGAAAGAATGTTTTTCTCATACATGGCTTAGCAAGTGTATGAGTCGGTGAGGACTCAGATATGGGAACGGGGCATTTAGAGAGTTCAAGTAGGATCACAAATTTGCTTGAATGTGTGTTTACTGGATCATTGCATATGCACTTAGGTCGAGTAACCCCATGTGTGGTGATTCCACCATCGGGCGAGATAGCTCACCCTGTCGAGAGAATATTTTTTTCAGGTACAGGGAGCGTTCGAGAAGACGGCTCATTTTAGAGGCCGATTTAGAAGAAATTCGGGTTGTGGCTTTGATGTTTTTGGATAATATGTATTAGAATTGTGGATTTTCATATGTATTTGTATTAAGAGTAATAAAATAACTCTTGGACTATTGGAATATAGTTGGGTATATGTTTGATGAGTATTGGTTTATGGGCCCAAGAAGCCATTTTTACTCAGGTATGGGTTCGAGATACGAGACATATAGATTTTCCACGGCTGGATTCGTAGTCAACGACCCCGGGCCTGGGGGGCGCCACACGGTCGATTAATTATTATATCAAAATAGTTTTAATCTTCGATGAAGCCACGAAAAACCTGCTTAGCCTTATTTGGATGGGTATGATTTAAGGCTAATCAGGTTTTTAACAGGCTTGAGTTATCTTTTCAAATATAGGACGGCCTGCACAGAATGCTCCGCTCTACCTCGCCTTGATTATATTAAGAAAAATGAATTTATAATTATTTAATTTTATATTTTAATACAAATAATAACTCGTTTTTTAATAAGATAATTTATTAAAAAAAATGTATAATATTTTGTTTTTGTAAAACCCAAGAAAAATGCAATTTTTCTAAAAAAAAAGGCAAAACGGTAATTTGTCATTTAGTACAGGTTGAAAACCTGGAAACTTCTAGATCCTGATGACGAAACCGACTTCAATCAAGAAACTCTCGTAAAATCTAGGCACCGGTCGACTTCCTTGAATTTCGAGATAGTATGAATTTCAATGCTGGTGAAGGTGTCCGTGGGACTTAAAAAGGGAATTTTGAGAAACTGAAATGGGTAATAATTTAATGAAAGTTCATATAAGATAATTTGAATTTGAATCAGGATCGAAATAAATTGCTTCAAATAAAAAGGGACTCGAAAGTAGCGGATATATATGCACAACGTAGCCACGCGGTCCAAAGTATAAGTATGGAAAAATCTCATTCGGGGAGAGATATCACCCCAAATCAGATTTTTGGAAATGTTAGAGAGAGAGAGAGAAAAGTGGGGCGAGGAAAGAGTCCTTCGGAGATTTCTCGGGTTTTGTCAGTCGAAAGTCGTTGAGCCTAGAGTTAAAGTTCTTCGTCTTGACGAGGGCTATGCGTAGGCATCAAAAAGAAGAGATTTCACCGAATATCCAAAAGATGAGATTTGGAGAAAATCAAAGTTTGCGAGTTAGGAAGTCTTTCGAGGTTTCCTAACTGTGTTTCCTACGCTTTAAGAGGTAGAGATTCTTCCTACTTTGGTTTATTTTCCATTCTAGGGCTGTTTGTTGAGCTTTTTAATGCCCTAAAGTGGCTGCTCGCCCTTTTTCCAAGGGGCTGTTTCCTGGCAAATTAATTGGTTATGGGAATAAGGTTCTGTTTTTGGACCCTATATGATGTCCAGTTTTTAGGGTTGATTTTTGTGTTAGAAAAAGGGAGAATTTGGACTGGTATCCTTCAAGGAAATTGTAGTCCTATCTGAGAACTTGATGTTAGGATTTTGAATCACCCAAATTGGACATCTATAACCCAAGTTATGGTCTGTTTTCCGGGACTGCCACAGGTTGCCCTGTTTTGGCCGAACCTACTGTCCAGATTTTTGGGACTGATTTTCGATTGGGAAAAAGTGAGAATTTGGACTAGTATCCTTCAAGGAAATTGTAGCTCTATTTGAGAAATTGATGTTAGGTTTTTGAATCACCCAAATCGGACCTCTATAGCTCAAGTTATGGTCCATTTTCAGGGACTGCTACAGCTTAGGCTATTTAATGGTTTGTGTCCAGATTTTGGGACTGTTAAGGGACTAGTTTCTGAACTAAGTTCGGAACTATTTTGTGGACTATGATGGCTTGTTGTGTGGAATGTTTTGTGGGCATCTATACAACTGGTCTTTAGAATCAAGTGTCATTGCGTTGACTAAGAGTGACGGTTTAAGTAAATGTGTGTGCTCTAACATGTTGACATGAGACTAGCAGGTGCAATGGCCATTACATGGCTTGCTCGCGGGTGTAGCGTCACGCTGGATCATATACTGATGTCAAATGTGAATGTCGGTTATGTTTGCATGATAAAGTTGACATAAATGAAATGACGGCGTAGTCAAGGCGTAGGTGAAGTGATTGTCCATGACACCGTGCGGTGTGATCAAGGTCCATGCAGCATTCATTATGCATATGACATGATATAACATGCAATGGCATCTTGCATTGCATCTGCACGGGAAATTGCATTAAATAGGTGTAAGTGCAATAAGAATCGACATTGTGTTTGGTGTTCCATGGTATGTCTTGAGTACATGGTAGATCGACATTGTGTTTGGTGTTCGATGGTGGGCTCAGTAAAATGGGACAATGTCCAAAATGAGTCTCACAGTTGCATAAAAGAAAAAGGAAATGAAAAATACGTGTGTTGGGTATAGCGAGGAGGGATAGATACCCCCTAGGGTGAAAAACCTGGTATTCTTGGTTAGACATATGTATCTAGCGATGAAAGTTCGTAAAAGTGTCGAAAGGCGTGCGAAGCCTGCGGTGAGACCTCGGAAATTTGCTACCCACAAAAAAAAAAAAAAAACATACTAGACTTGGTAAAAACAAGTGAATATCAGAGTTTGTCCAATGGATTTTGATTTATAAAACAAAAGGCTTTTGCTTTGGAAAAATGGTCATTGATGGAACATAAATAACGGTTTTCACACTTTGCATATGCATGTGTGAGGGAGTTGGTGAGGACTCGGGACATTGGACAGGGTGAGTCACATTCTCATCATGGCATGTAGACATTCGAAGGTGAATGCCAGATGTTTTCTACTTGAATGTGAATGGCATTGCATGTCCACTTTAGCGGAGAGTAGCCCTCAGAGGAATTATTCTCTACTAGGCATTGCTCACCCCGGGTCGTGGGACCAGATTAGGTGCGTGGTACACTGAGGACTCCACGCCCTTCGAGGTCGTGATTTGGAAGGAAGCCAAGATGTGGGTTTTGATAAATATTTTTGTAAACTATATTGTGAGCAAACTAGTTTTAATATATGTTCTGGTATAAGAGTGTTGTAATAAACTTTATGAACTATTGTGATATACTTGTATATCAGAGATATGACAGATGAACCTATGTGGTCATAACTACTTTTGTCGAGACCTCGATGGGGCGATGGTTATATTGTTATACATGTTGTATATTTGATAGAGCTCCTCGAACAAAAGAGACTCTACTGATTAGAAAATACGAACCCAATAAGCTTTTAATAACAAAGGTGGTATAGGTTACCGAATCCATAGGAATTCGTGGGTTAACGGGTTGTCAACCTGACCCCGAAGCTTTCGAGGTATCACGCTTTTATTAAATATATTAATTTTAATATAATAAAAATTAAAAAATTAAAAATAAATAAATAAAAGCTAAATGGGACGGGTATGGAAATTTTCCATACCTGTCTCGTTTAATTTTTTATTGGGACGAATATGAGAAATAGTTTAAATAAACGGAATGGGGTTGGGAAGGGCTACTCGTCCCAAACCCACCCTGTTGTCATTCCTCATTGGCATTGCACTAGCATAAGTTTCTCATACATGCATGTTCACTTGGGTAAAGAAATATCTTATTTGCACATTCATTGTTTCTAACATGGATTGAAAGTCGATTTCCTTTATAATGGACCTTCTTATGTATCCAAAGAGTCAATTGCTTTTTTTCTTTTTCTTTGAACTATTCATTTGAATTCATAACACACATAATACACCTCGAAACCCACTCCTAGGGGCATGATCACAATTCACTCCCCGCCTTCAAATTTCGAACGCTTGAAGTGTGAAACGACACTAACCTTCTCAGAACTCTGATTTTTGTCCACCAATAAACACCTGCTCAAAGTAAATAAACTTTCTAAATTCATCAATTCCTCCTAATTCGTACCATGCCGACAAAATTACTTAAATATCCAAATCTTAATTATGAATGTCATATGTCGTTTCGTGAATATAACAATATTTGAATCTTCTAAACTAATTGTGTGTACTAATATAAAAAAAGAATGCTATTATCCAAGTGATTTTCTCAATTAACTTTCAAAACCCAAGATTTCACATAATCAAGAACTTATTTGTTCAACATGATCCAACATAAAGTTCTAATCAAATCCTAATGACGATCCCCAACCTACCTATCAGCCATCATGAATTAAAAGATTCTCAAAATATGTCAACGAATTCTGGGAGCGAGCTTAAAGTTCAAATAAGAAATACTAATACATTTTCATGGATCAAAAAGTTTTCAATCATATAACAAATAGTAGGTTTTTCATCAAACTTTAGATTCAAAAATAAGTTGGAACATTAACAAAATTTACTTCAAAACATTCTCACATCCATTTCAAATTAGTTCATATCAAATGTGATCCAAACAATCTCATATCAAAGTTCGATTCAAACACTTTCATATCAAGTCTAAAATCAAATACATTTCAAATATATTTTTCTCTGGTCATCAAATATCAAATGGTGCCCGCCATGTGGACTTTCAAATGGGTGCTAGTCGCAAGTCGTCTTTTAAGGTGGATCGAACCAAACACTACTAAGACTAGTAACCTCTAACCAAAACCCTAGAGGTCAGGGGTTCAAATCAATACATCTCACCACTGGGTAAATGTCAACTATTATTCCCGCTGACAAGGGCCGAATAGTATCAACTATTATTCTCGTTGACATGGCCGAATTAACCAAAGTCAAATATTTCATTCAAAAGTTCAAATTACAAAACATCATATTTCCACACTTCTCAGAACAATACAAATTTCAAAGTTTAATCATAAAACTACTTTTGATCCATGGATAACCAAATAAATAAAAACTTTTCATAAACCCGATTATATATAATTCAATTAAAAACACTTTTCATCCTCAAATGAAGTAAAAATAAACAATTTTCTTTAAAGATCTACATTAATATCCTCACTCAAAGGAGTACTCAAAAGCTTTGAAAGAGCTTAACCAAGAATTTCACTCAATGAAATATTTCCTAAAAATAATAATAAGGAAGAAACTATCATCATTACTTATTTATTCTTAAAACTTTCCTAATTTGATATTCTTAACAATGATATTATTTTTAATTTTAATCCATAATAATAAAAGCACGGGTTTCTAAATATTTTATAAAATTTGTGATTTATAAAGTTTATTCTATCAACATGATTTTTTGTTCACCTCAAACATATTAACAACCTGCTCAAATGATAACTATTCAATTAAAATAGCTTACAATTTTTATAAAACTCATATTCCTTTCGGATCTTATTTTAATAATTTATTTATTTTTATGCTCTAATCCGACCCAACCTTTTACTAGAAAGAAATATATTAAAATATTTTAATAAATTATATTATTACACAATACTACTCCAGCTCCTTTTTTTACCAATACCATCATACTCGACAATTGTGTATTATTAACGGATCTTATTTCCTATAATCATAAATAATTAAGCTCTAATCATATTCCTTTATCTAATAAATTCTCAATCCTTAATAAAATATTTACTTCTGCCAAAATACATATATCTTTTAAATACTTAATAAATACATATATTTATACAAAATTCAGCCTTTTCAAATTTATCTTATTTGTTTATTATTATTTTCTTTCTTCAAAATTATCCTTAACATTTTTTTCATTTTCATACTAAAGTAATTCAAGATGACACCACCAATCCTTATTTTATTTTATTTTTAAAGAACGAAAGTGTAATCTAAACTGACTTCTTCAGTGGTTGGATCTTAAACCAAAGAAAATTAAAGCACCCTACATCAAAGAAATCTAGAAAAATAAAATAAGGAATATCTTACCTAGAGAAATTTGTTCTCCAAACTCTAGATCTGAAAGTCATACGTCCTCTAGAATTCTCTACCAGCCAGAAAGAAATTCAAAGATGAATATAAAGGATTTTCTTTTCTTATTCCAATTTATACCTAGGGTATCTATTAAGACCCCTCTTCCATTAAATTAATTAATTAATTAGCTAATTGAATTATCATTATTATTTTCCTAACTTATACCTATAAAAATTCCTGTCATTATTATTTTCCCTAATTTATACCTATACAAATTCCTGTCATTATTATTTTCCCTAACTTATACCTATACAAATTCCTGGGTGTTACAAATATGCTCTCAAGAAGTTTCGAATCCTGGTCCCCTCCCTCCCTATGTCGGCCTAGCGCTTTTAACCAACTGAACTAAAGCTTATTGTCTTATTATTTGATTTTTATCTATTTAGGACTTTCTACATCTTAGGTACTCCTTAGGCCTTATCAAAACTTTTTAGTATGTGTTATGATGACTTTTTAATTTCACACGACCATAAAAATACAAGCTTGCGAAACGTGTCAAAAATTGCAGTGAGCTTCCAAACCGGAGTGGCTCAGAAATCAAACTTCTAATCAAATCATGTAGGCTCCCTGGTTCCCTTGGCAGTTCCCTAGAATCAAAGTAGAAAACATCGCACTAACAGAAATATTGTAGGAATTAAATGCTGAAGAAAAGTGTTAGATTTCCTTAAGAATGAATGAAATAATACAGTGCTGAAAATTGACAGACTTGAATGAAACTTGGAAATCGAGTGTTGGAATTGCTAAAGCAAACATTGGATTTCACTGTGAAAACAATATTATGCTAGAAAATTGATAAAAACTTGAATAGAACTTGCAAACATAATACTGGAATTGCTAGAGAAAATATTATATTTCTCTATGAATGAATGAAATAACACAATGCTGGAAATTTGATAGAAACTTGCCTAAAACTAGGAAATAGAATTCTGAAAACTGATGAAAGCTACTGGAAAAGCTAGGATCTATTGAAGTAGATTGACATTGAGTTGATTGATTTATTGAGTTGTTAATTGATTGATTGATTTTTTTTGTCCATCTATGCTCATTTTATGTGAATGCCTCGACTTGCTACCAAAGTCCTCGATTTTCTCTACTATCTCCACTTCCTAAAGATATTGCCCATGCTTTCATTGCGAAGTTTGTCTTCAAGACCCATCCACGTCTCCATTAGGGAGGCTTGTTCCTCAAGAATTTCTTCTACGTCTCTATTATGGAGTCTTGTTCTTCAAGGAAATTCCACGTTTGCAAATAACTGCCCCACCTCTCTATCACTTTTGATAAAGCTTCATTTGACTTCTAAAAATAAAAAATAAATCAGAAATACCCTTGGACTTTTCTATGAGCTTGTTCAAATGGATATGAACCTCTTTTATCTCGACTTTTATTTATGGGTTTAAGCCGCTAGACCTCAACCCATTATCGATCGTGCCAAATTTCAATTTGGGTGCAAACAATTGCCTCCTCACATACATTGTGGCCCAAGGGCCATATTGTATATATTAAAGCCCAAAAATATTCTTATAGGCTTGTTTCCAATCATGAGACCCAAAATTTAGTTTTCCACCCATGATGTGGAGTTCCAACGGTAAGAACGAGCCAAGTCGGATCAAATGAGAAGGAAACTATTGATTCCTCAAGAAAAAGTTCTCGCCATCATCAAGTTTAAACCTCTAACCTTTGTTCTTCCTTCTCCCTTCATGTTGTCATCGCCATTGCTGCTACCGTTGTCGCTACTACCACTAACGCTAGCCCTCTAGTCGACATTGTCGTTGCCAACGAAAACGCTATCGAAGTTGCTGACGGCACCGTAGAAGTCGTCGATGCAACAATAGCCAGTTCGCCGCTCATCTTCTCCTACCGCAGTCGTAAGGTAATTTTCGCAGTCAATGCTCCGCCATCCTCCATTACCCAATCATAGCCTCCATTTGCCGTTCGCATTAATAAACCCGTTTCTTTCGTTGAATCTCATGTCGAAGAATTTACTATCTGTCATCAGAGAGATCGCCGAGTCGTTGTCATTGACGGCCTGTTCATCATCGCCGCACTCTCATCTTGCTCAAGATTCATCGCTGAAGCCGACGGTCGCAACTTCTGTTCCTTTCATTGACCGCCACTACTGCCTCGACGATAGTTGTTCTATAGTCGGCGCCATGAAAGTTCTCTTCGAGCTTCATAAGGTCCGAAGTTCATCGTCTCATCCCAAAGAGGTACCTTCTATTGATGAAAAGATCGAAACTTTTATGATTCTTCTTTGACAATGTAGATCTTGATTGAGGATTTTCTGAGAATAATGCTTTGATGCAATTTTCGCTTTCTTTGGATTCCAAATATCAAAACTTTCTTTGATGTCATCTAAACTTTTCGAGCGGATTTTTTCAAAAAATAATCTTGAATGCACTCTCGAAACAATTCTTTGATGTTGTTTGGTTGGTTCAAAGATTTTTTGAGTATAGAATATGGAAATATTCATGAATGAACTCTCGAAAAAATTCTTTTGAAGCCATTGGCCATTTCGAACATTCTCTGAGGTGCAGATTTTGTAAATAATCATGAATATACTTTCGAAAAAAAATTCTTTGAAGTTGTTCGGCTTGTTTCGAAAATTTTCTTAGGTGTAGAACTCAAAATATTCATGAATGCACCTTTGAAAATAAATTTGTGAATCCTTTTGGCTTGTTTCAAAAATTTTATTAGGTGTGGACTTTGAAAAGATTCATGAATACACCTTTCGAAAAAATTCTTTTGAATCTCATCTTGTTTCAAAATTTTTTCTTAGGTGTAGACTTGAAAGATTTATGAATACATCGCTCGAAAAATTCTTTTGAAGCTGCTTTTGACTATTTCTAATGAGGTGTATATTATAAAGATAATCTTGAGTATTCCTTTGAAAAAAATTCTTTGAAGCCGTTTAGCTATTTTCGAAAATTTTCTTAAGTGCATATACTGAAAATCAACCTAAATGCACTTTCTTTTTTTTTTTTTTTTTTTGACGTCGTTTAGCTATTTCGAAAATTTAATTGAGTGCATATTTAAAAAATGAACATCAATGTACTCTTAAAAAAATTATTCTAAAGTCATTTGGCTATTTCGAAGATTTTTTTAAATGCATATACTGAAAATAAACTTGAATGCACTTTCGAAAAAAAAATTCTGAAGCCGATTGAGTATTTCGAAAATTTTCTTAAATGCATATTGAATTATTTTCAACAACCTCGGGTTGAGTGACCTTTCACTTGAACTTGATATTTTTCTTTGGTAGATTATAAAATGTGTTAATACAAATAATTTGCTTGTCTACTCTACAAAACAACTTAAAAGTAGCTCTCTACCAAATAGACTTTTTTCAGTTGAACATTCCTCGGCTTTGCAGCCTGAGATTTAAAATTTTTCATGACTGTAAATTTCTTAGATTTGTTTCTTTAAGAGCCTCTTGTGTCGGTTCTCTGGCTTCCAACTTAGTTCCATCCTTAGCACAGTGATCGAATCTTGTGCTCTTTCTTCCTTGATTCGTGCTGGCTCTAACATTTTTTTTTTCTTTGCAATATTGTTCTCCCTTCTTTGTCTAGGGCAAAGTTCGCACATTATCTTAGAGAAGCATCTTCTTCTCCACCTACTTTCCCTTTTCCATTAAGATTAGTTATCGAACTACTTCTCAGGAAGAAGTTACGACCTATGGTAAACCTAGCCAAATCATGGTCAAGGCTTCAGATGGATGGGTTTCATGGGTTACTAGGTTGTCGCCGCATTTCAGAGGACTTTGGATATCATTAGGGATTGAGCGGTTCATTCATCTTACCATTGTAAATACTACACTTGACGTAGAGTTGATGAGTGTTACACTGAAATTCTAGTCTAAGAGCATTAACTCTTTCCTACTCCTTTTTGGCCTCATTTCTATCACACTGAGAGATATTACCATTCGCACGAGCCTACCTATCCGAGGTGTCGATGCACTTTGTCTGGTTGATATTTATGATTATTCTCTCCCTACTATAGAGGTTTCCTCTACCACTCAAACTTCGTACTCTGCCACTATCCAAAAATTGCATGATGTCATTGGGATTCCATCCACCGCCGAGCACAAGCCGAAGTTCTCAGGTTCTCTTATCCAGATATGTGTTTTTTCCTAACTCTAAAAACCGAATGGAGTATCATCTCTTGCAAAGACACTTGCTTTAAGTCAGCCTTATGCCCAGGCACTTTAATCTCGCCTTAGTTTACTTCAAGCTATGAGTAAATATGTATATGATGAAAGTCTTACCATAAAGTTGGTGGTGCCAGGTTTGTACCTATGTGGTTACTTGCATATTTTCCACAAATGCCTTTCAGACAGGGAACCACCCTTTTACAAGGCTTTGGAACTTCATGTCATGCATTCTCTACGTAGATGCCCTTGGATGATCTTATGTCCTTTCTCTTAGGGCTCAGACTTAGTATTGGCACTTATTCTAAAGGCATGATTATGTACATATCTCATATTGGAATCAGATTTTAGCTTCATCTTAGCCATATTTGCATGACTTTAAGAGTCCCGTAGCCTCTGCTAGTGCCATTTTTGCAGTACTGCTTTCAGAGGCTACTTGCCTTTCACCTTTACCGTCTACATCCTCTACTAGTCTACAACCCTATCTCCCTTTGCCTCAAATCTCGCTATTTGGTTTTCAAGAGTTCATTCCAGCTAATTCTCTTGCCTTTTATCCAATTAGATTTGGAGTTTGTACAAACACTGGTTCAGGAATATTGTTAGGTGAAAATGTGTTATGTAAAATGGTACGCCTATGCGTGCAAGTGCACACATCGCCTCAAGTAATAACGTGAAAGTATAAATATCGTTCCACGAGGATTGGGTTACTAAATACCGAAATTGGGTAATCCCAATTTATTTGGATAGTGGAAAATATGAGAATAAAAATGAAACCTAATAAACTAAAAATCCTGCTGCAAGGATAAGTAATAAAGCAGTGCCTAGGCTTAGATTTCATTTGGTTAATCTTTATGCATTCTAATCCAATTCACCCCCAAAATATACCCTAGTCGTTTTCGGCATCTTTATGGGTATTTTGTAGGTATAATTTAAATTTTTCGTAATTTAAATGCAAAACGTGAAATCTGAGAAACACGGAAATACGCAAGGGTAAATTTGTAAATTGTCAAAATGGGATATAAATGTCATAAGATTATAAGATTATATGCCAAAGTGGAATATGAATAAATTGTGGTGCAAATAGAGGAGAGATGAAGGACTAAAGGGCACTAAAAGGAAACTTAAGTCAATTAATACATTTTTGATGGCCAAACAAGGCCTTATGAAATGAGACCAAATAAGACCAATTTCGTCTCTACTAGATTTTTTTAGGGCAAACGGAAGGAGAAAGGAAGAGAAGAAGAAGAAGAAGAAGAGGAAGGGCAAATATATGGATCATTATGTATTTGTGATTTTGAGTATGGAACTAGGATTTTGTAAGGAATACTAAGATTTGTATGGATTCATATGGGATTGGTATGAATTTCTAGGGCTTAGTTAGGAATTCTTCCTAACCCTAGATGTCTTAAAAGTTGGGTTGGTAAAACCCTAGTTTGCATAAGATGAGTAGGAATCCTCCCTTTGGGTATGGATTCTTGGTTTAAGATGTATGGATATCGGTTTGAGTGTTAGGAGGTTAACCTAACATACAAGTATATGAATTAGGGTTTGGAAAAACTCTAATAAATCTCTATCTTGGCTTCGTGGAGTTAGGAACACATCTGGGGAGATGTTTTTCAGATAATACATGAGTTTTCCCTTATTTTGCTGATTTCTAGAAAATTGACCAAATGAGCAAAAATATGGGCAGACGTGGGGGTCCTTCACGCGGTGAAGGGACCCCTCCGCAGCCGGCCCATGCCACAAGGCGTGGCCGAATGGTGAGTTTGACCATCTCCTGCCCGCTACAAAGAAAGACACCGTTTCACAAAAGATAAAAATTATTGTGTTTTGGTTTTCGTTTCTCGCATTCGTTATTCCAAGGACTTGTCCATTGACCAATAGGATCCTATAAGAGTATGAAAGGTCCATTCATGCTCAGAATGCAGCGAAAAATTATACTATATCTTTGCACCCTCTCTGCCGGCCGTCATTTCTCAGCGAGTTCGATGGTGGCAAAACGTAATGCCCCTATTATAAGATAGTAAGAATTGAACACATATAATTGTAGGAATGCCTAAGACTGGTGATATCAATGACATGGCACTACACGTGTAAGCACATCTCGACCGTTGGGCTTCAAAGATTCCCCGTTTCAGGCTACTAAGACCTCAAGATCGTAATCGCACTTCGGGTACTTATTGTGCTATTTCCTACTCATTTCTTATTACTGGTCTAGGTAATCCAACAGTTATATGATAGGGTTCTGATAAGCGAATAAGAAGAAAGTAATGTACATCGTTCTGTTCTGAATGTACCTACGGGTACCTCTATATAAGTATAAGTTCTGTACTACCTACGGGTACTTCTGTACAAGTATAAGCACTGTAACTCCTACGAGAGATCTGAATAAGTATACGTCTGCTATAAGTACAAGTAAGTGTATAAGTTTGTTATATGAATTCATGAAAATCTTGATATCTGCTAATGAATACCTGTTATTGTTATATGCTTATCAGCCAGAGTATCAATGCATGTGTACATATAAGTCATATGTTTCCCACTAAGCGTAAAGCTTAGCACGGGTTTTAATCCGTGTAGGTACAGAGGAGGACGTCCGCGATCTTCCGCATACTGCTAGGCCAACACACTTGTAGGGGTTCATCACATGTAGGTTCCGCGCTCTGAATATGTAAATGTAAATGTACGCTTTAGAATATGATATGTAAATGGGACTCAGATCTTATGTATTGATATTGTAAACACCACCACGGTGGTATTTTTATTTTTGTATCATCGATATGATATTTGATTCAGTTATAAGACTCGGGGCCCACCAACGCCCGAAAGAAAGTAAAGAGTCTCAATTTGGTTCGTGACCCTTCATCCACCTGTGCGGGGTTGGGGGCGTGACATTGATTCGTGCCACGGTAGGTGAGCGAATCAACAAAATTTGTTTCCTATAGCCTCCCACCGCGTAGTCAAGCTATCGCAAAGATAATGTCTGGTAATCGAACACGGACGGGTTTTCATCCATGAATGACTTCAGACGTTGTTGAAATGGTGAGGCTTTGGCTGATTTTCGATTTGTTTCAAAACAAGCAGAGTAGTTTGGAAACCGATTAACCGTAAAACTGAAAGTGAAGTGTGAAAAGCCGCAAATTTCAAGATGCAAATACTAATCATAACATAGGCAAACAAGTGTCTCTGTTTTTATCTCGCATTACATGCACTTATACCAAGCCATAACCTGATCTTTGTTTAACTGAAAACCCTAACCCTAGAATCACTCCTATTTGAGTCAACACAGTAACATGCATCTACAGCCCTTTTAGTTTGAACCCTAACATTCAACATCATTTCAACGTCGTAAAGGCCATCTAAAGAACCACAGTACATCTAGCAATAAGTATGCACTGTATCCTAAAGCATGGTAAGTATTGGCCAAAGTAATAACATTAAATGATATTCAACCCTAGTTTGAGAAGATGGGAGCCATAAATACAGTACCTGTAGCATTTAACACAAGAAGACACCTCGCGAATCGCTCCCACAACCAAGCTTTCAGCTACCTTCCTCTTCAAAGAAAAGGGCTTAGCAAGATCTCGAGTTGTCATCCTCAAGAGGGTTGTTTGCAGCTCAGAAAATAAGGGAAAGCAAGAGAGAGAAGAGAGAGAACCAAACCCTAACTAAAGTCGCGAAGATATTTACATTAAAAATGAAAATTGTGCCAAAAGATCGTTTCCCCAAATAGGCGAGGTTACAAAAACTACGGGGGTTTATATGGGACCACCATATGAAATACAAGAAAGCTTCAACATTTGGCTAAAATAAGGGACAAGAAAGTAATACACACAAATGGCTCGCTTTACACCACAAAAGGATGACAATTTCGCTGCGCAACAATTTCGTTAGTAGTTTAGAATCTAGTTAGCTTAAAATTCCCGCTAGGCAGCTAAATTGCACAGAGATATGAATCAGAGAATTCGCTAGGCACCGGCAATTTCGCTAGTTAGCCAAATTCGCTAGCCTAGCGAAATTTTTAAGAGATAATAAAGTGTGTAATTTCGTCAGAACAAAGGCATACGAATTTCAAAGCTCTCAAATGTAAATTTCACTATGAGTAGAATTTGCGAAATTCACATGATTGCGAAAAATTACATTGCAATCCCAAATAAATTTTCAATCTTGTAAATTCCCGGGTTTGCATATTCTTCATCACGCACACCGCATCCCCATCGCATCATTTCTTCTCACTTTGCCTTCATTCCTTCATTGAATTTTTGAGATGTTTCAAGGTCGATAAATGAGTTCGATCTTCATGGTTCAGCACATATCTCGATATTGAACTCTCAGCATGCAAACCCGCAAACAACCAAAAATAACCTCTAAACGGCATAAGTGATACTAAGAAGACCTAACACTTTAATCGGGTATTATCATGATTAAAAGAACTCAAACCCATCTCGATATGTATTCAAAATAGCATCTCGGGGTACCAATCACACCCCCCAACCGAAACGCTATAGTCCCTTTAGCAATGCAAAATAATAAGGGCATGCATGCGTGATTTTCAAAAGTTTATGATTCAAAAAGGTGTAAACAAATAAACACTACCTTTAAACCGAAAAATTGACACCAAGTTTGAAACCGACATGAAAGAGCCAAACCATACAAGAACAAATTTTTAGGTCAATATTGGTTCCACATTCTCAACTTGAATTTCCACCCAAAGTCTAATGGTTCTTTATGTAACTGCATCAAGCCAATAAATTGCAAAATTCGTCCCTCCCTCCTTCAACCTAGCACCGCATGCCTTAAGTTGTTTAACAACCTAGATAGGGATAGTTACACTCTTCTTCTTTTCATTCAACTATTATTGCGGACGCAATGCTTTCTTAAAATCCGATTTCATCAAAGTCCGTGTAACGGGGTCCACCGATGACTCCTAACCACCAAGGCTTGTGGCATCAAGCCAAAAGGATCAATCGACCACAAACTCTACAAAGCTTCACCCCGACCGAATGACTTCGAAAATCAAGCACCTACAATTAAACTCACCTATCCACCCATAACGAACACTAAGTCGATGACTCCCAACCAATTAAGGCTTAGGGCATCTGCTCAGCGCTTCGCCATACACCCTGACCGTGCTCTGCTTCAAGGCAAAGTGTCACGAATTTTATTTTTATTTTTCTTCTTTTCTTTTTCTCTTTTTCTTTTTCTTTTTCTTTCTTTTCCTTTTTGGAAGACCACATTGGTCTTCAAATGTGGGGTAACACAAACCTATCCTAGGTTGCCAACACGCTCTAAGGCCTACGACAAAGTGAAAGGAGGCAACCACCTGACACCATTGAAACAACTGGGTGCAAGTGTGTGAATTAGCTTGTCGAGAAAATGTTCAAGCTGGAGCATGCTGGAACTTCAACTTACCAAAATTATTTCAAACATGGAATTTGTTCTAACATAAAGGTAACTTACAATGATACAATTCTTCCAACAAAAGGCAATTCAATCTGTCTACTAAAGCAATTCAATTGTTCAATTAAAGCAATTCAATTGTCCAATTGAAGATAAAAATAGTTACACATGGTGAAGGCACAAAACATGATATGCAAAAGTCTATATATATATACTAAATAGCTTTTGATATAGCCAAAATGGCTAGTACATGAATACAAAGCTAAACATACAAAAATATCACTGCCTACTATGGCTAACACATAAATCCTAATCAAAATTAGTAGCAGCTGATAAAGCCGGTAATTATACAAAAACATTAAAGAAAACCTAACCACCAATACTGCGGGTGGTGTGGGTTCGTAATCGCCATCGCAGTTAGCCAAATACATCCAAAGATGTCGCCACTGCATGGGCCTTCTCTGACTGAACACGAGGGAAGAATTCGTGTGAGTCATAATTCGGCCGCAAAGATGGAAGCGACACCAGCCAACTCGACTCAGGCCGGCCGAGTAGCCGCAAAGAACAAATAGCATCCATCACACCAAATTTATTCTTCTCTCGAGTCGGGTACGAACGCATCTCGCGAATGATGTGATGTATATGATGGGCCGTGAGTATCTACGCAACCGTGGACGAGCATATGGATGAGGAGATGAGGGGACATATGCGGAGCCTCAACTCCTCCTCGGTGACCTCGGGCTCATGGGCATGACGATATCTCCGTGGGAGTGCTCGCCTCGAACTGAACCTCCTCCCGGTCTCACTGAGGAGAAAAGATACGGCATGGTCACTGCCTCCATCGACGACCAGAGGACATCGGTCTCTCCTATCCGGCTCCGAAACCTAAATGCTCAAGGACCTCGCATAGTAGTCGGCATCAGCAAAGGGTAAACCGCCAACCGTGCCCTTCCTGCGGACCTTTCTTCGAACATCGTGAGGTCATCACCACTGTAGGATCAAACCAAGATCCTCCGAGATCCAAGAAAGAGCCTCTAGGATGGCCCTCCGTCGTGCATCGAAGCCGTAGCGGGAAAAGGCTGGTCCTCACAGTGATCAATCACAAAGACCGGCAGCCGAGCCGCTCCTAAAGAGCACCGCCCCGCCGTGATGTCTCGCCGCATAATAACCATCTCCCGCCGAGGCTGCGGGCCTGCCTCAGAACCCTCCGAATTGGCCGGCGTATCAGAGGCTCCTGGGCCGCGAAATATCCGCCCGAAAGTACCCGCGCATCATCTATGAGAACTCAAGCTCGAAAGCTGACTACCGCTTCCCAGATGTCATCGAGTGATAAACTGGCAAAGACCAACCCGGGGTACATTACCGCTCGTGGTCGGCGGCAGGGAATAGTCCTCAATCAACCTCATAGAATCCCTGAATCTGGGATCAGCCGCCAATGCCGGGACATCATAGTAAGACTCCTGATGAAAGTCCCTCGAGTGTAGTGCGACATTCCCCGGAATGGGGTGCCCGACAAACAACGGCCTCCTAATCCTGGAAGCAGGCGACAACTGAGGTGAAGATGTCGTCTCCGCTGCTGATGTGACTGGCGATGACTGGGCCTAGATGAGGATGACTCACCCGGGCCTGATGTGCGGGCCCGCTTGGAGGGCCGGGCCCTCCTAGCTCACACGAGGTATTGCGGACCCGGCCCGAGGTCCCATCCGAAGTTCGATATCGCCTCGAATCCCCGAGGCTCCTGAGACCGCCTCGGGACGAGCCGCACTGGGCCGGGACCCTCGCTCGGGCGCATTAAATTCGACTAGCGACCGGCGGACTCCACCTCTAGCACGCACCATAACTATAATCCAAATAAAACACCGGAATAGGGCTCGCACGAAAATAAAACCGCATCGCAAAGCCGATCTCAGTTCACCGCCGACGACCGAAATACCGGGGCCAGGACACCGATGACTCGCAGGCTCGGCTACGCTCACAAATTGTAATAGCCAAACAAGGCTCGTAGCGATGAACCGCGTATAAGCAAGTCGAGCCAAGGGCACGGCTACCGAAATGGGCGTGATGCGCAAACAAAGGTATGTGTGGTCGAGGCTCTGAACCAGGCAAAGCAAAGGTGCCGTGGCAATGACCAACGGCGGGAGGACGGCTCGGTCGCAGGCAAGGCTGCCGATGCGAATGGTCGCATCGGCGGTGGTGTGCGCAATGTGCAAAGGCAATGCTGGATCGCACAGGCTCACGGCATACGGCCGGGTTGTGGCAAAGGTGCAGTGTGGCTCTACAGGATGGCTCAGTGGAAGAGACCGAGGGAAGGAGATAATATAAATGAAAAGCCAAACCCTCCCTCTTCTTATAGCCTAATCGGTAAGCCGAAGAGTCACTTCCTCATAATTTCGCTTAGTATAGCGAATTTGGCTTAATCAGAACACCATCTCGCATTTTCAAAATTTTTAGTTTAAATATTAATAATATAAGAAATAAAAATTATTATAAAAAAAAATTAATATATAATACTATAAAAAAAAATTAATATTAGGTACTATAGTATAATTACAAAGTTACTAAATATGGAAAACTGCTAATTTAAGAAACTTTCTAAAAATAACCGAAATTATTGAAATTGACTAAACTAAAGCAAAAAGCAAAAATTGTTGAGCTGCAATTTGGTTTGTGAGAACACCAAATCAGCTCAATTTTACCAAATTGCTCAAGGAGGGTCAAGGAGGATGATCTCTCAAACCCTGGGCAAAGGGTCCGAGCCGAACTTTCGTAAGGATTTATCATGTTCTGCTTCTCACTGATGGATTCTGAATTGAGCAATTGCCCTACAGTGGGCTCTGAAGGCAATTCCAACACACTTGCTGCACCCTGGCTGACTATTCCTTGCAATTCCTGGACACTTAGCTTTCCTGCATGCTGACCATTTGAACCAACTGCCATTTGATTTTCATCTTCCGCAACCCGTGTTCGTTGTTCAAATGAATATGTTCAACTCCATGTCATGTTACCAAAGGTGTTGCATGACCCATTCCCAATTAATGATTGCATTGGTCAGGCCGTAAATGGTCTTCCTAAGATAATTGGCACATGATTGGGTTCATTTGCACTGGCTCGTTGTCGTAAGTACTACAAAATCCACCGGTAGTAGAATTTGTCTATTTTCACTACATTAATCCTCAACTATCCCCTGTGGATTTCACTGACTATCGCCAATGAAAGTGTGATGTTGGTCGGTTTAAGTTCACCCAAACCTAACCGCTTGTATACGTATCACGGCAAAGAGGTTCACACCGCTCCAAATCACAATGACTTGTCTATGCAATCTCCCACCAATATTAATTGAAATCGTGGGAGATCCCGATCCTTGTATTTGATTGTGGTTTCGCTGATTATGGCACCGACTGCTCAGTTAGAAATGCCTTCTTCTCAATGCCTAACTCTTCTTAATTGTGCAAAGATTCTTCAAAATTTTGCATAGGTGTTGTGGACTTGCTTGATTATGTCCAAAAGAGGTATGTTGACCTTCACCTGTCTTAGGACTTCTAAGATACCTGCCTGCTGGGATGCCTTCTTCTTACCTCTAAGTGCTTGTGGAAATGGGGGTGGTATGCTGTATTTCATTGAGTCCTCCTTCAGGAGAATATGCTCGACCGCAATTTTCTCCTCGTTTGAGTCTTGGAACGCAGATTTCGTACGGGTCGATCAACCTCTTTCCACTTCTCGTGGTGATTATTGCCTTAACTTCATCCATTCTCGAATTGTCGATGACCCTACCTCAAGCACTCCTTTCTCGATTCGGTATCGTTTTGGGGAAGGAAACCTTCCTCTTCCCGTACCTCCAACATTGCTGATTCGTGGATTAACACGTGTGCTGTCAATTTTCTCGTTAAGATTGCTCTCAAGCCCATTTATTCTTTATCTCAGTTGTGCTCTACGTATCAACTTTTCGCGGCTACCGCATTGATCCCTTTTGTTCTTCCACAAAATTACCCACCACCTTACTCAAATTTAAATGGCTTGTTCCACAGAGATGAGGATGGAGGTGGTCAGGGTCGAGAGGTGGAACCAACCGTGGTTCGGGCACCCGGGGCACATAAAGTGTGGGGATTGCCTGTGAGAGGTTAGGGTGACTCCTCCAATTGGAATTGTAGGTACACATGGGGCATCAATGTGGTATCAGACGACTCCACACAACATTCGCTGCTCTGACATCAAATCCTTCATTGATGAAGCACTGACATGTTCAGCCGATTACCCGTAGGTTGGAAACTGTGAACGGGTTGGTTCACAAAGGTTTTCAACACGATGCAATTTCATGGAGCCTTTTCCTTCAAGCCCTCCACCTTCCTAGCTAAGGTTGAAATTTAGCTTTCATTTCATATCCTCTAACAAAGGCATACATCCCACTCCTGGGGTCAAGCAAATAGCATTTTTCTTTCCATTTCTCTCAGTTTTGGTCTATCCCAACCCTTAGAAGTTTCAGCCACATAGTTCAGAAAATCCATGGCTTCATCAGGATGCTTACTCAGAAAATCTCCCCCACACATGGTTTCCAATAACTGTTTCATGGCAGGAGACATACCACCATAGAAGTGGTTTACCAGCATCCATGTATCAAACCCATGATGTGGACAAGCACTGATGGTCTCTATGAATCTTTCCCAACACGGAACTCACCATCTGAGCCGCAAAGGTGTAAATTTGTTCTTCTCAAATTGTTGGTTTTATGAGCACTGAAGAATTTTTTTAAAAACTCTGCTTGTAGCTCAGCCCAATTTCTTATGGTTCTAGCCTCAATGAAAGGCTAAATTTTGGCTTGTCCTTGGGTTAATGGAAATGCTTTCAGCTTTAGCAAATCCATGTCAATCATACCTTCCTTAAAGGTTGTGCAAACTTCCTCAAAATCCCTAATGTGTGTGTATGGATTTTCATTCTCCATACCATGATATGTGGGGAGTAGGGGTACCAAATAGGGCCTCACTGCTACATCTTCAAAGAAAGAGGGTATGATGCAGAAGGGCACTAACCTAAGAGGGTGGATATGGTCCCTCATCTATAGGCTGTTTGATTCATCGGGGGTACCTACGCACTCTGCTCCTCGTGTGTGTGATCCACAGACGTTGTGTACACTTACTTCATCGCTTTCTCAATAATTTGTGTACCGATTCTCAAGAAGCCTACCTTGGCGTTCTATCCCACTGGTGCATAAACACTGCTACACACCTCCCGTAGACAACAAAGAGCACAACAAAACTTGGCAAAAAGATTAGGGTTAGCTGCTAAAATAAACCGACTATACGAAACAAAAACAAATACAGCTACTACTAAGGGATTTATCACTTGCGCTACAAAGAATCGAGTGTCAAAAAGGATTAAAAAGGTCACCTTCACTTGTGATGTTGATCACAAGTACACTTTAACTTATCATTTGTAGTTTAGCACCATCCTCAAGAATCCGCGCCATTTGATTCGTACACTGGCAGGTGAGTTAATCAACAAAATTTGTTTCCTACGCCTCCCACCGCCGTAGTCGTTACCGCAAAGATAAAGGGTTCAGGTCGAACACTGGATGGGTTTTCATCCTGGCGAATGACTTGCATCGTTGTTGTTGAAAAATGGTGAGGTTTTTGGTTTGATTTTCTATTCGCTTTCAAAAACAGCCGAATAGCTTTGAAACCGATTAACTCGTAAAACCGAAGCGGCGTGTGAAAGGTAGCTTCAAGATTTGTAGTCACTAACTTGATAACATAGTGGCAAACAAGTGTCCCTGTTTTATCCTCGCATTATGACAAGCAACCTATAGTCCAAGCCATAACCTGATCTTTTTGCTTAACTAGCAAACCTAACCCTAGAATCAATTCCTATTTGGAGTCAACACAGGTAACATGTATCTACAAATCTTTTAGTTTGAAACCCCACATTCAACATCATTTCATCGGCTCGTAAAGGCCATCTCCAAAGAACCACAAGACATCTAGCAATAAATATGCACTCAGATCCTAAAGCTTGGTAAGTATTGGCCAAAGTAATAACATTAAACGATATCTCGCCCTGGGCTTGAGTAAGATGGGAGCTAAATACAAGACTAAGAGCATTTAACACAAGAAGACAACTCCGCAACCCGCCCCACAACCAAGCTAGCTACCTTCCTTCAAAGAAAAGGGGCTTAGCCAAGCATCTCTTGGAGTTGTCATCCTCAAGAGGGCTGTTTGGTAGCCTAGAAAATATGGTTAAGAGAGAGAAGCAGAGAGAACTAAACCCTAACTAAAGCCGCTAAGATATTTACATAAAATGAAAATTTGTGCCAAAAGATTGCTTCTCCCCAGCTTGTTTAGGTTACAAAACTATGGGGGTTTATATAGACCACCCAATGTATGAAAAATACAAGAAAGCCTAACATTTTGGCTAAAATATGTGATACAAGTAATACACCAAAATGAGGCTCACATTAATTACAAAAGGATGACAATGCAGAGATTTTGCGCGTAACACTACAGGGTATTTAAAATTGCACAGAGATAGCGAATCAGAGAATTTCGCTAGGCACCGTACTAATTAGCTAACAAATTTCGCTAGCTTAGCTTAAAATTTTAAGAGATACGAAAAGCGTACTACAGAGCTGGGCATACGAAATTTTCGAGGCCTACGGTTCTTCACTAAGTAGATTGCAAATTCTTCGCTATGATTGCTAGTTCTTTCAAGAATCCCACGAAATTTTCAAGTAATCTTAGCGAAATCTCCCGGGTTTGCATATTCTTCACCGCACACCGCATCCTCTATCAGATTACTTCTTCCTCACTGGCTTCATTCCTTCATTGAATTTTGAGATGTTTGAAGGCTGATAAATGAGTTCGATTCTCATGGTTCAGCACATATCTCGATATTGAACTCTCAAAGTATGCAAAAACCTGCAAAACAACCAAAAATAACCTCTAAACGGCATAAGTGATACTAAGAAGACCTGAACACTTTAATTGGTATTATTGACATGATTAGTGCGCAAAAAGCACTCAAAACCTATCTGATATAGGGCTCAAAATAGCACTTTTTGGGTACTAATCACACACCCCCAATCAATATTCTAATCACCTATTAATGGTAAGCCTCACTTTTTCACATGTGAATCTCTTCCTATAATCCACATTCTACCCATAGAGCTTAGGTATCTTGCATCTCTACTCAACCCCAAAGCCCTAAGAGCGCAATAAACCCTATAAGCCTAAATTACCGCACAAAACCCATGAGAATCTCTTATTAATGGTGAAATGTGATGCCCTACACATGTCTAATTCAATTCTCATTTTTCAGATATTGAATTGAACCACAAGCATGCCAATGGTGTATAAACATTAACATGTAATGAAGAATAAAATTGGGCATTCAATATAAATATGTTTCAATTGTCAAATAGAAAGTAAATCAATGTTCAAATACATAAATCATAAACAAACTACATCTAAAGCCCTAGAAAATGGGATTAGTTCATGGAGGAGAGAAAAACAATCAAAGAAAAGAGAGAAACATAAAGAGGAGAAGAAATAGCCTATATGGAAGATGTGATGCTCAATTTCCTCTTCAAATGTTCATCTTCCTTCAATCTTCTTCTTCCTTGTGCCCTAGGGTTTGGAAACCCTAGGGACTTCTCTCTCTGCTGCGAACCTCTCCCCAGAACTCCCCCCTTTGCAAAATGCCCTAATTTCCTTTTTATGGCCAAAAGCCCAAGAACAAAAAAGGTGGGATTCAACAAAAACATGGGCCTCGGCATCACATTGTAGCGTGATGAAGCTAGTGCTACGGAGTGGTGAAAAAATGGGAAGCCACTGGACGAGTGAAGAAGCTCATGCTATAGCATGGTGATTTTTAGCAACCGGTCGACCAGTTGCTCTTCTTTTTGCTTCTTGGCTTCTCAAGGCCGCAACTTCTTCATCCGGACTCCGAATCATGTTATCTTGGTGTCTACGGAAAGCCCCCAGAGTCTAGAATCTGCCCATGCCAATGAGGGAGCCATAGAAGGATATCACATAGGCTAAATGATTACATGTTTGCTGAAACTGCATGATGACTTTGATGATTTTTCTTCAATTTCGCTCAATGGTTGGCCTAATCACAAAATTGAGAGAAAAGAGCATTAGGGCACTAATTTATCTCCTAAAACTACTAAAACCTAAGCAAAACATGGGGATAAAATGAGTATTTAAGATACTCATCAAATATCAAACTCTTTCATGCTCAATTGGGATTGCCTCTTTATCCACGACTCAAATATCATATTTGACGAGCTTCTCAGTTCTTACTAGCCCACTACAAGTAAAAAATAATTTACTACATTTTTAATCATAAATTTACCTCATGCTGATTTCCTCTTTTTTTTTTCTATAGGATTGACTTCTTCTTCTAGTAAACCTACCAAGAAACTCAAAATGGTCGAGGTAATGAATATTGCTTCCCATAGTCGGCCTAAAAAGCCTAAGAATTATGACACGAAATATGGGATGAAAAGTGATAATTTTTTGAATTTTATTTTGATTATACACCCTGTTTATATAGGGGATACAAAAGAAGGAAAAGAAAACAAGAGACATAAAAAGGTTTTTAACTTATTCCTAAAAACATAAAAAGGAAACTAACCGAATCCCACAATTTAAGGGATTTTGAAATAATTCTCCTATTTTATTTACAAGTCAACATTCTATTTACAACTCAACACTCCCCCTTAAGCTGAGGAACATATGTCTTTCATTCCCAGCTTGAATACAAGATCGTGAAACATTGAACTGTTAAACCCTTTTGTTAGAATATCAACTAATTGATGTTTTGATGGAACATAGGACATACACACTACTCCTTCCTCCACTTTTTCTTTGATGAAATGTCTATCAACCTCAATATGTTTTGTCCTATCGTGTTGTATAGGGTTATGAGCAATATTGATAGTCGACTATTGTCACAATAGAGCTTCATAGGGTCATTTCACTTGATTCTCAAGTCATCTAGAATAATCTTCAACCAAAGTAGTTCACACAACCCCTGAGCAATGGCCCTAAACTTTGATTCTGCAGACGACCTTGCTACAACATTCTGCTTTTTACTTCTCCATGATATCGATAACCTCCAAGAAAAGTACAATACCCTGTAGTTGACCTTCAATCCACTATGATTCCTTTCCCGAGGTTGCCTTTTAAGTAACGTAGCACCTATACCTGACTTGAAGATGAGGTTCTCTTAGATCATGCATGAATTAACTAATCACGCTCATCGAGTAAGCGATGTCTGGCCGAGTGTGACCAAGGTATATGAACCTACCAACCAGCCTCTGGTACATTCTTTTATCCACCATTGGTTCTTCTTTAGCGTCTCCCAACTTGTGGTTTGGATCCATTGGGGTAGGAAGCTGGTTTATCGATACTATGTTTACTTGTCATCAGTCCACATACTTTTGTTGAGAGATGAAGATCCTTGTGTAGAATATATGCCGGCTCGATGCGAAGTACTTGATTTCCTAGTTCCTTCATCTCAAACTCTTTTGCTAATCTCTACTTCACATCATGCTTTTATCTCTCATCATTTCCAGTCACTATGATGTCATCAACATAGACTAGAAGAGCAGTTACTCCCCTTGCAGTAGAGTGCTTAATGAAGAGAGTGTGGTCACCTTGTCTTTGTTTGTACCCAAACTCTTTCATGACTTTTGCAAATCTCTCAAACCAAGCCCTAGGAGATTGTTCCCCTCAAATCCTGGTAGGATGTTCATGTAAATTTCTTCATCTAAATCACCATGAAGAAATGCATTCTTAACATCATGCAGTAGGAGTTGCCAATTGTAGTGGGTAGCTTGATGACAACGAGATTCTTACGGCATTCCATTTTTTTGCAAGCTGGGCAAAGTCTCTTGATAATCAACTCCATAAGTTTGAGTGTGCCCTTTGGCTACCAATCTTGCTTTATGTCTCTCAAGAGATCTATTAGCCTTATATTTTAGTGTAGTCACTTGCAATCAGCAATGTTTTTCCCTTTACGGTGCTCAAGCGATCTCCTATGTTTTATTCTTTTCTAATGCACTCATCTCCTCTCTCATAGCATCCTTCCATTCCCTTTTTTTCAATGCCTTAGAAACAGTGTTAGAGATGATAGTGGTGTTTAGACTCACAATGAAATTCTTGTGGGCTGGAGATAGATGCTTAAGAGACACATAGTGTGATAGTGGATAAAGCGGTCGATTAGTGCATTCTCTGGTGCCTTTTTTGATAGTAATGGGAAGGTCTAGGTCTAGGTTGTCTGTGTGAAACCCCAGAAAATCCAAGATTTTGGATAAAGGGTAAAATAGTAATTTCGGCTGAAAATCCGGAATTTTTCTAGATCTCGGATGACGAAACGGACTTCTCCTTTGAAACCGTCTCGCGAAATTTAGCTACCACGACGAATTTCGTTGGATTCCGAGGTGGTCGAGATTTCACGTTTTTCGAGGCTTGGGGTATCGGATGACACATGGCAAGGTTGGGGATGCCACATGGCACCATAAGAGAGTGACACTTGGCATTGAAAGAATGGCTCACAATTAGCCATGTGTGGAAATAGATCCCATGGCTCACATTGAGAGCCATGTGGGTGATGTCATAAAGAAAATAAAGAAATAAGGAATAAGAATGGAAAATTTTAGCCACACAAATGATTTGAGGAAATGGGAGGAAATTTCCTCCTTTTGACAGATAGTGGTTGCTCCCAGGAAAATGACCAAAGGAAAAGGGAGAAAATGAGGAGAAAATGAGATGAAAGAAAAGAATAGAAAGCAAAAGGAAAGGAAAGGAAAAGGAACAAAAAGGAAACTTGGGTTCGTAGAGAAAAGGGAGGAAAAGGAGAAGGAAGGAAAGGAAGTTTTACGGCTTTGGGCGGTCGAAGTTTGGCCGAGTTCGAGGGAATGAGTTGGTGCGCGATTAGGATCTGCGTGTGGACACGAAAAGTTGGAGTTTGACAAACTCGAGAGGTAGGACAATTTCTACTTGGTTTTTACTTTTGCTTTAAAGGCTTTAAAATGGTAAGGGTTGCTTATGGGAGCCATGTAAAATAGATCAAGCTTTGGAGATTAAAGGGTATGGATTTCATGACCGGTTTCACACGATCCTGCGTATGGGAGTTAGGAGTTTGAACTAGAAGCAAGAAAGTTCTAGGTGTCATGGTTGTTTGATGTGATGACAAGAATTGGAACCAAAATGGTTCATGTTTGTGAAGGGGCCGTCAGGTACCCTGTTGAATGGTCCCAAGTTGGTGACCCAGTTGTGTGTTAGTGTTTGCTTGAATAACATGCAGTGTGTGGAAATGTGATATTGATGCATGTTATTTGATGTATTAATATGGTTTGCATGGAGGTAGATTATATGTATCAATTATAATTGTCCGTGAATTGGCCTTAAAATGTTTCATGTAGTGCTCATTCATGCATGTAACAGCAGGAAAATGCAACGGCATCATGCATTACATATGCGGTCACATCGCGTCGGGTCGGGTGTGGAGTGCGAGGGTAAGGTTTATTCAGGCATTGGTGAATGAGTCGTGAACTTCGAGGAAAAAATGGGACAAAGTCGAGTAGAGATTCCGCGAGTGTAAATGATCAAAATGATAAATTACACATGTTTTGGGGCGGAGCAAGTTGGAGTGAATTCCCCCTGAGGTGAAAGTCCCAAATCTTATTCACGGTTAGACATGAATCCGGCGTGTAAGTTCGTGAAAATGTTGAAGGCGTGCGGCGTCTGCGGTGTAAACCAGGAAATCCGTGGCCTGAAAAGAAAGGAAAAAGAATTTGATAAATAAAATTGGAGGGTCTCGATGGTTTTAGTCATGGTGTGTGGTAGTTTTATTCACACTTGGAATTCCAGGTGTGAGGAAGTCGGTTGGGACTTTAGTCGTGAGCATGAGGGGTTGCATCTCATGCATGATATGGAGCATTTCATATAATAGTAAATAATTATGGAATATGAGTTGATTGTTTATATATGCTGTATTGCATATGCATTTTAGGTAAGGGAAGTAACCCTTGTGGAAAACTTTCTCTTGGGCTTTGCTCCACCCAGTCAAGTGAGACCCCCCTTTAGTGGGGACTATCCAGGGAGACGACACGCAGTAGAGGTAGCTTTTGAGAAGAAAGCCGATATGTGGCTTTGAGTAAATATTTGTAAATATGTATAAATCTTTTTGTAGAACAGGCATGGAAACTATGAGAATATAGTTGATTATTTTTTTATGAGTATGGATGTATGGGCCCCATGTGGCTATTTTACTCATGTGTGTGCCTCGTAACATGAGACGCGAAGTTTTTCCGCGGGTTGACGGGTAGTCAACGGACACCCCGGGTTTGGGGCGTCACAGTCTGTTGAGTCAATGGAAGTTTCACCATGCTGTGTATGTAAAGGTGATGAGTTCAAAACTCATCCATGTTTTGAGTTCATTTCACATGCTATTTTGCGCATTTTATATCCATATTCATTTCAAACTCATAACATTTCCTCTAAACTTGGTTTTGTAGGATTATTGATGAAAAGCAAGTGATTTGGCAATAAATGAGCAATATATTTCCAAAAGAAGAAGTCAATCGGGAGGCTCACAGCGTGCCACTGGGAAGATTTATTTTTCTGTACCATCTAGAACATCAAATGGTTCAAATTCCCTCATGGTTGCATTCTACATTCAAAGAGCTTTCCAACGACACCTCACACGCCCAAATCCGAGTCAAAACGAAGAAGTTATGGCCCCGACAAGTTGGAGAAGAAAAAGCGAGCAGGCATCCCGACAATTTGGGTCATAACCAAGATCTTTGTGTCGTGACAACAATTTAATATTAAATGACAGAAAGCGTAAAATAAAAAATAAAAATAGAAAATTTGGCCTATTTTCAACCCATTTCATCCACAGGACCATGTATATACTCTTTTAAGGTAAAGAAATTGTGGGGAAGAATGGAGAACCTCTCTGTGGAGATCTCTCTCCTAAGCGCCCCATTTTTCGAGTTTTTCCTACAGATTTTGATCTTTTAGTAGATCTTAGAGTAATTTTTTAGCAAATTTTCTTTGTATTGAAGAGGTTTCGGTGCTGTACATCAGAGATTCAGATTTCATTACTGTTCAGACAAATATTGAAGCTAAGATCTGGATTTTTTTTTCTCTCACTCTTGTCTCTTGATTTCTTTCTTCGTTTTCTTACTTTTTGTTGATTGAGTGATTGTAATCAGTAATGGAACATTAAACACCACTCTAGGGATAGAGGATTAATTGTTGAACATTCAGATTTGCGGAGTTTCTCGATTATTTTGTGGGTTTGAATCTTTTGAATTTATATAATTTATTCTTTATTGAATAATGAAGCTTGTTTGGATATTAGCTTATACCCAAAAAAGAGTTATATCTTGCTCGATTTCCAAGAGAGCCTACGAGTGACCTGGTAAGATTCACGAGAGTAAGAGCGGTAACTTGAGAGTATAGACTAATATCTTAGAACTAATGAACTCAAATAGTACTTTGATATATCACTAATTTACTCATGATGTGAGGATTAATTAGATGATCAATTTAGTTAATCAGAGGTTTTCTCCTTAGTCGATGAAGGATCTTTATCAGTGTTGCAAAAGATTTAATCAAGGAGATATAAAAATTTTATTAAATTTTAGGGCGAGATCACCCAAATTACATTGGAGAAGGCTTGCATTTTCCTATTTATGGGGGCAAAAATTCTTCAGTCCTAAGAAATGGTTATGAAGTATTGAAAAAGAAAAACAATCAAATCTCAAAAAGGGTCAGGTTTTACAAGTAGCTATTTAGACCCATTTGTCCTGGAAAGGAATATTGTGTGTTATATAGTGAAATGTGTAGTGTCAGGAGAAATCCAAGCTATACTACATTGCTCTTGGACAAATCCAGCATTCAACTCACAAATGTTGCGCTTTCAAGGAAATGCAAACTGTTTGTAAATAATTATCCTCATCCCTAGTACCTTTCTTCATACCTTTTAGAATTAAGTAGTTGTTTATTTGGTAGATTTAAGGATTAGTTTTAAATCAGTTTTTATTTCAATTAAATTGATTTTATTCCACATCCTGTTGATACGCTAAATAGTGGCCCTTGTAATCGAGGTGATCAAATTCCAATTAGAGAGAACCTCAATCCTCATGGAGTCACGGTGGGACTTTTTAGAGTCCACTTTATTACTTGTATGACATGCGATTGCGAAAAGGGTTGAGTGTTAGTAATAATTTCATTTCAATTTTTTAGTAAGCTTACTTTTGTTTCAAATCAGTTTTGAGTATTTACCATTCCTCCCTTGGCCATATTTTCATATATATCATTTGGTCTTTACAAGTTTTTGGTGTCGTTATCGGGGATTGGCGCGGTTCACTTTCTCTCATTGGAAGTTGACATTTTAAAGAACGGGTGATTTGCTAATTTAGGCAATTTTTATTTTTATTTTTGGTTGTGAGTTGTTTCTTAGGTAATTTTTTTTTTTTTTTTTTACTATTAGTATTTTTTTACTTTATTTTCTTTTGTTTTTCTTCTTATTTGTACGTACTCATGGAGGAATATTGTAGTGAAGATGGAATTGCCTCCATAGAAGCCAAGCTTGACTTCCTTATTCATCATTTGAATCAAAGAATTCAGAATGACTCACTCATGGAACAAGGAGTATTGCCTTATCAAGGGAGTTCAACCCCCACATTTCAAAAAGAAGAAGAGTTGTTTCCTGCTAAGGAGCAGAATTTTACCGACATGGATGAGAACAAGAAGATGAGTAGTCTTCCTGAAGCATAAATTCCCAAATTTAGATACCTTCAGTCAACACTAGTGCTAGCATTGAAAAATAGGCGCTCAAATTGACACTTAGTCCGAAGACCATGATCAATTTTCTATGACCTTTCCAGTGGAGTCACTGAAAATCCCATTGAATGCATGGATGCCTCAACAATGTGCAACTTCCTATCCCGAAATTTGTGGAAGAAGGTGAAAATGAGATGGAAATTGAGAAAAGGCACTCCTAAACAACTGAACAGCAAGTCATTAGGTATTAAATTGAAATTTCAGAAATAAGAAAAGCTCAAGGGTGACTATTGAAAACGCCTAAGAAGATTGACACACTGCCTTCCCAAGGATTTTGTGGTCAAAAGAAGGATCTAAAAATTTGACGATATTAAGAAGACCACTTTCCTCGCTGCCACGGGATTGACATCAACAAGGGAGCTCACCTTGCTTCTTGTGGGCAGGAGAAAGCAAATTAATCTTTCACCACCATACCTTGGATTTTAGCAAAGAGAACCATAAAGTAAAATTCCGCAGCTATTCCATCAAAAGGGCACATGTTCAACAAATTCCTTACATAAAATGTTTGCATCTCGCATCACATAAAGGAGATCATTTTGAAGAAATCATGGTTGAACCACCAACCATAATCACTATTAAAGGGGATTACAGCTCTTTTTCCCCTCAAAGTCCGGAACAAATCATCCTTGAGCTTCGAATGGTCGTGAAAAGAAAGTGTTGTCCAAGATGGATGATCGTCAAATTATACTAGTTGTCACGCCGAGGCGCGAGACATCGGATCGACTTTATCGCTTTTTCGCATTGCGGCCCAAGTCTTATAACTATAACGTATCGTGATATAAAAATACAAATAAAAACTACCACTGTGAGCGGTGGTGTTTACAAAGGTTATATATATACAAATTCGAGTCCCATTTACATATACAAACTCGTGACATTACATTTATATGACTGTGAGTATAATCTATATAAATACTATCAAAAATACTCGAAGATCACGACTGCCTCCTTCTGTAGCTACACGGATTGAAAACTCATGTTAAGCTTTACGCTTAGTGGGAAACATATGTTTTATACATATCCACATGCAAAAATATTCTAGTACAGTAAGCATATAACAGTAACAGATGTATAGTAACAGATTTTAGAATTTAACACGCGAATTGTATGGTAATAAACTCATATGCCTACTTCAGACTTATAACAAACTTATACTTATTCAGGTCTCCTGTAGGACGTATACTTGTACTTATAGAAAAATTATACTGGTTCAAATCTCCCGTAGGATTTACAAAGTATACTTATACTTAGACTTTTAGTAGACTTATACTTGTATAGAAGTACCCATAGGTACTACAAACTTACACTATAGAGGTACCCGTAGGCACATTCAAAATAGAACGATGTATATATCTTTATTCTTATTCGTCATTCAGATTCTTATCATATAACTGTTGGATTACCTAGACCGGTAATAAGAAATGAGTAGGGCACAAAGACAATAAGTACTGCATGTAATCAGATAACATCGACGTGTCGTGAAGACAAAGCAGAGTGCCGGGCACTTATCAGACGCCTCCGCCGACGCCGTAATAGAAGTGCAATGTCATTTAATATCTGGTCTTAGGCATCCCTACAATTATATGTATTCAGGAACTTATCATAGCACACGCTTCGTCACCCGCCACGAGGTACGTGCATTTTTTTCACTAGTTACATTCTTATTCGATCCCGCGGCTCATTTATTAGCCGCGTAATTTCTGCGCGCAAATCGAGCTTAAATAAATGCTATTACTAAAATTCAAGGTTGCAGATATAGTGGCACTTCTAGACCACTTGAATCTCCACTCTACTCAAAAGTGTTCTCGCGGAGGGTATCGGTACCACTTTGCCTTGGTACCAATACGATTTGGTCTCTATAAGGTGGTACCGATACCACCCCTATTCTAGTACCGGTACCACTTCAGGAAATTGCCTAGAAATGGCAGATTTTGCCATTTTGATCCCAACTTTTCTTCCTTAAACCTCTTCAATTCATTCTACATCAAAAACCACCATGGAATCCCTCCAAAACAACTCTACAAACACTTATGATGGTGGTTTAGAACTTCTTAAACCAAACCCTAGCCATAGAATCCAAGGATTCATACCAAAGTTCACAAATCTTTACAAAACCATAGAAATAGGAAGGATTCCATATCCATTTGATACAAACAAGGGTTTTCAACCCAATCCTAACAAATCTAGGGTTAGGATCAATTCCTAACTAAACCCTAGGTTTGGAAACCATAAAAATCCCTACCAAAGTCCAAAAGACACATGATTTCATATAAAACCATAATTCCATACAAAGTTCCTTACCTTTGTCTCTTCTCCTTCTTCCTCTTCTTCTTCTTTTTCTATTCTCCTCTCTTCTTTGCTCCAAAACGTGAAGCTCCTAGACTCTGAGACCAAAATGTGAGATATTTTGGTCTCACTGTCATCCTTTTTATATTAAATTTTTCCCTTTTATTGCACTAGGGTCCCTCATCTCTTTACTATTTACAAAACAAGTAATGTTATTTCCATTTTAACCCATAGTCTTATTATCTTATGACATTTATAGTCCATTTTGACAATTACAAATTGTCTCTTGCGGTCTTTGTAAAATTCTCCTGTTTCAATTTCCATGTTTCGCAAAATAATAATTTGTGAAAATTTTCTAAATGCACTTACAATATACCCTAATTATATTAAAAAAACTAGGGTGCATTTTGGGGTGTTACACTATTACTTTTCCAATGAGTCTAGCTGGACTCTAAAAATGGCAGCTTCTTGGGAGGCAACCCGAGCTAAGAAATAAAGATTCTATCCACTCTTTCTCTTTCCTTTGTCTATTCAATTACTTTATTTGTTGTCGCTTTTTTTTATCAATGGATGAAAATTCCAATGTGTTGTTTTAACTTTATTTGTTAATGTTTTCATAATAAAGTAGGTTTGAAGCTCAACATGTTGTCATGACAAGTTTGCAAGAGCAAAGGCAAGGAGTTGGAAAGTGGTTGATATACTTATAGTGCTTGAAGTGTGAAAATGATGGAGTCAAGATGTTGAGCAAATTTGATGTTTTAGAGATGAAATGAACCAAATTGACTTGAAATATAAATTTGGAAGGTTCATGATCATGCTTGACAAGAATTGAAGACAAGAGGTGAGTTTAAGCATGAATGAAAGCATTAAGGGGTTGCTAGTGGGAGGATTTTTGAGAGAATATATACACTAAGGACTTGGTGAAAGATAGCAAGTGATATGGGCAAGAGAAAGCAAGGAGAACTCAATGAGTCAAGAACCATCACACCGGATAAAGCATTGGAAAACTGATTTTTCTGTCTTTATTAAGGCTCCAAATGGTTCACTCAGCCATGAGCACACATTCCTACATCAAAGCCTTCCAACGAGTCCTTGACATCCAATTCGAGCTAAATGAAGGAGATATGAGTATAACAAGTTGGAGGAAACATGGCGCGCTGCATCATCGATGACCAAAGACCACAATACGAAAACAGAGGCTTCAAAACCTCTTAAAACCCAATTTTCTTTCCTACTTTACACTCTATCCGGCCATACTTTCCTTCAAGCATTGCGACTTCTACCACTTCAAATGCATCTCATCCATTCAAATCTCAATCACATCCCTCCCTAGTCCATCTCCATCATCTCCAAGCTTCAAAACCCATCACAAACCCACAAACTTACCTTTGTTGAACCTCAATTTTCCATCCATCATTCCAAGCATCAAAGAAGAGTTACAATGAAAAAAATTGTACTTTGTTGTTTGTTTTTTGGTTCTTTGTGAATCATTGTTGATTGTGGAGTGATTTGCATGTATTGAAGGAGGTTTTGAAGAATCAAAACTCACTCGTTTGAGGCGTAAGGAAGTCAGGCACACTAAGTGTCTCCGAGAAAATGCCAAAGCCACTCTCTTGCGATCCAAAGAAGCAAAAGAGGTAGAAAGGGGTGAAACCAAATGTCAAGGTGATGAAAATCCTCAAGTTTCCTATTCAAAGTGGTCAATTACAAAGGAGAGTTCACTTTTCCAACTCTATCGCTCTTTTACTTTAGTGCTTCCTTGCTCATTGGTGACATTTAGGATAATCATCCAAAGTTTGGGGGTGTTTATTTTGGTTGGTTTATCATGTCACACCCCACATGTTGCACATGATAACTTTGAGGATGAAATTTTCTGGTGCTTTTATGGAAGATGACTTTGTCTAATGCTTTCTAAATTACATCTTAATTTTGGTTTATTTTGTTAGTTAGAGTTTCTTTTGAGTTAATTGAGTTTTGTTTGGAGTAGTTGTGATTTCAATAAAGATCATAATTGAACCCTCTTGAGATGGACAATATTCAAGATAATAGGACTTGATGCTAATGTAGAGTTATCCTAATAGGCTATTTAGTCATTGGTTTCTCAAAATCCATACACTTGGTCACTAAGCACCCTTGAAAACAATTTTGCTTGCTAGAGAAGGTTTATGAGAATCCATCTAATTTTATCTCATAGGTTCTAGAACTTGTTCTTTTTATCGCTGAGGCTAAAATCCTAGGCACACACAACAACAATTGAGAAATGATACAGCTATCCTTGGAAAGATCAGGCTTCTTTCTGTTAACTCCTATTAATATGCATATGCATATTCCTAGTACCAGAATGTTGAGCCTTAAAGAGCAAAATTCTATTTTAATAACTAAGTTTGCCAATAACCTTCTTATACATCAAGATCCTCAAGAAGAAGCAAACTCACCCATAACATGAGAGGATTTGAACATACAATCGAGAAATAAGAGGAGAATTGGGGAGTTATTTTTCATAGGAAAAATAACTCCAAATTGGTTGAAATGAGTTGTTGAAAATCAAAAGAGGTTGGTAAAAAGGAAGGAGAAAATAAAAAGAAAAAAATAAAAATATCATGTAAAAGAAGCAAAAATACAATAAAAAGCCAAGGAGGAGTGAGTCTAGCTTCGTAGCCTTCCTTCCCTAGAGCAAGTAAATCCTAAGGGGTGTCTCAAAACCTAGTACCCTAAGGTCAATTGGTCTGGGAGCTATTGATTTAAAGCTCACTAAGGGTTGGTAGAAAGCTTAATGGGGTTTTGACATCGCACCACTCTAATAACCTTGTCTTAAAGAAAAGGCTTCGTGCGTTTGCCAAAGAATGCAGAATTTTTCATAAAGGTGATATATATATGGAATGATGCACCTCAAATGTATTTCTGGGGTGCTTGAGAGTGACATTGTGTTGATGGTGGGCAACGGATGGAGTAGGAGTTGTCAATGCAGAAAAATATGTATGTTTGGGTAAGTTTTAGCCTAAATGACTACTTCCAATTACCCCTACCTAAGCCTTATACATTACAAGCTTATAAAGACCTACTTGATTCAGAGTTGTGTGTGCCTACATTAGTTGAGAGTGATAAGAACAACAAGCCTATGGAACTCAAATAAATTATCTTAGGAGATCCACAGATTTATCTCAATCCTCATAAACTCATCTAGCTTCAGAATTGTTTGGATAGTGGGAAGACCAATACACACATTCCAGCGAGAGAACTATGATCTAAACTTTTATCTATTATGAGATTAATTCAAAATAAATAAATTATCTTGATCAAAATTTTCATATTCTTGGTATGGTAATTTTTGACACATATCACATACCCCCTTGTCAAGCTTGGATTACTTAGTTTTGCTAAATAAAAAGGGTGAAATGAACTTTCTTCCATTTCAGTGGACATGCAACTTATTTCTTTCTCTTTGCTTGAGGACAAGCAAAACTTCAAGCTCAATGCTTTGATAAGTGCAAACTCATCCATGCTGAGTTCATTTCACATGCTATTTTGCGCATTTTATATCCATATTCATGTAAAACTCATAACATTTCCTCTAAACTTGGTTTTGTAGGATTATTGATGAAAAGCAAGTGATTTGGCAAGAAATGAGCAATATATTTCCAAAAGAAGAAGTCAACCGGGAGGCTCACAGCGCGCCACTGGGAAGATATATTTTCTGTACCATCTAGAACATCAAATGGTTCAAATTCCCTCATGGTTGCATTCTACATTCAAAGAGCTTTCCAACGACACCTCACACGCCCAAATCCGAGTCAAAACGAAGAAGTTATGGCCCCGACAAGTTGGAGAAGAAAAACAAGCAGTTGTCCAACAAACTGTGTCACGACCAAGAAGCCGTAAAAAAATAAAAAAAAAAAGGCCGAAATTTGATATTTTGGCTTCATTTTCGGCTTCTCCATTTCACCTTGTGACCATATATATACTCTTTTGTGTGCAGACTGAAGATTGAGAACCTCTGGGGTTTCTCTCTCTAAACTACCCATTTTTTCACTTTTCCAGCAGATTTTGGATTTTTTAGTAGATCTAAAGTAATTTTTGAGCGTATTTTCTTTGTATCAAGAGGTTTCAAGTGTTGTACATCGATATTCAAATTTTCTTCTATTATCGTCAAACAAAAGATCAAGCTAAGATCCGGATTTTTTTTTTCTCTCACTCCCTTATCTCTCTTGGATTCCTTTCTTTCATTTTCTTACTTTTATTGATTGGTGATGATTAAACCAGTAATGGAACATTAAACACCCCTAAAGGGGTGGGGATTAATTGTTGGAACATTCGCATTTGCGCTTCATTTATTTTGTGGGTTTGAATACTGAATATAATTGGTACTGCTCATATAATGAACCTGCTTGATATTAGTAGCTTATACCCAGAAAAGAGTTGTATCTTTGCTCTCATTTCCAAGAGGCCCTTTCGAGGACACAGATGGAGATTCCGAGAGTAAAGAGGTGGTAAATTATGGTATGTTAGATCAATATCTTGGAACTAATGAACTCTGAAAAATTGGCTTTGATAGATCAATAATTTACCTAAGATGAGGATTAATTAGGATGATGTATCAATTGTTGATCAAAGGCTTTCTCTTAGTTCCGATAAAAGGATTCTCGATTCGTGTTAACAAAGATTTAATCAATTGGTTATAAAATTGTATTGGATTTGGGCTGATTCACATACCAATTACATTAGAGTATGGCTTGCATTTTCGTCAGTGGACAAAAGAATTCTTCATAAGAAATGGTTGTGAAGTATTGAAAAAGAAAAACAATCAAATCTTAAAGAGGGTCAGGTTTTACAAGTAGCTATTTAGACCCATTTGTCCCGAAAGGAATATTGGGGTGTTATATAGTGAAATGTGTAGTGTCAGGAGAAATCTGCTTATACTACATTGCTCTGACAAATCCAAAGATTCAACCTACAAACAAGCGCGTTTTCAAGGAAATGCAAACTGCTTGTAAATAATTATCCTCATCCCTAGTGCTTCATACCTTTAGAATTAAGTAGTTGTTTATTTGGTAGATTTTAGGATTAGTTTTAAATCAGCTTTATTTCAATTAAATTGATCTATTCCCACATCCTATTTGGTCGCTAAAGAGTTATGTCTTGTGTAACTGGGTGGATCAAATTCCTCAATTAGAAAGAACTCCAACTCGTAAGTACGAGAACCAATCCCTAGAGTCCACTTTATTACTTGTATGACCTGTACTTGCGAAAGGGGTTGAGTGTTGGTGGTCCATTTTTCATTTCATTATAAGCTTACTTTTGTTTCAAATCGTTTTTAAGTATTTACCACATCTACCTCCCTTGGCTATATTTTCATATATCATTTTGTCTTTACAAAGGTGGGTCTGATTCATGATTTCTATTCCTATGGTCTCGAGTCGGATTGACCTACTTTGCCTGAAATGGCCTTTTCTCAAGTACACCTTAGAAATCAGAGAAAATCATGGCTTACATTAGTCGAACAGGATGGCACGGTTTAGTGGTAGAATCAAGTGACTTTGCTTTCATCACCATGGGTTGAGAAATGAGGAAGGTTAAGAGGTTTAAAGGACTCATAAGGACTATCTTCCATCATTGAAATCTCCTTGAAGAGAGAGGACTTAGGAAAAAAAGGTTTATTACTTAAGGTGACATCCGAGATGTAAAATTTTTGGTCGAGGGGTTAAATATTTGTAATCTTTTGAGTGGATGAGTAAATCATGAAGACACAAATTTTTATGGCCTCTGGGGTCTAGCTTTTCTCTATGTTGGCTGTGGACATAAACAAATGCAGTGCACCCAAATACCCTAGGAATGAGCCTGTTTGAGGTTCTGAAGTGTGGATAGAAACTCTTAAGTACCTCTACGGGACTTTTTTGTCTAACACCTACGAGGAATTCTATTTCAGATGTGCATGTGGCGCAAGAACAATTTTCCGCCTAATAGGACTTAGGAGTATTCCCTTGAAAGAGTAAGGCCTGGTTGTGTTAAGTAAATGCCCATTTTTCCTCCCTCGGCTACCCCATTTTATCGGGTGTTAACATACGACAGAGTCATGGAGAATGCCCCAGATTGAAAATAGTGACAAAATCCTGAAGTGACTCTAGCATTATTTGTCCTAAAGCTTTTTATTTGAACCCCAAATTGGTTTTGAACCATTGAGTGGAAATTAGGTATAATAATACTAACATCATATTTTTATTTAAGAAGAAAGATCCATGTAACCAGAGTGCAATCATCAATAAAGGATACAAACCAATGAGCCCTAGAAACATTAGGTATAGTCAAAGGACCCCATATGTCACTATGAATTAAATGAAAAGGATGAGAACTTCTTTATTGCTAATAGGAAAATATACACGAGTATGTTTTTCCACTTCACAGGTTTGGCAATGAAACTCGAAAATACATGATCCTTGGAACAAATAAGGAAACATAACCTTTGAAACCCTAAAAGAGCGGATGACCTAGACGAGGTGATAAAACCAAATGGTATCTATTTTAAGAATCAGAAAGACAAAGGTCAAACTATTACTAGTTTTATGAAATGATCAAGGTGGTAAAAGACCGTTTACTTCTTAGCAAGTCCAATCCTCCTCCCCCGAACCTTTGTTCCCGAAACACAATAAGAAGGGAAAAATAGTATAACATTTAAGAACATGAGTAAGCTAGTAGAAAGGTCGGCTAACAATTTTGTACATGGAGGACATTTTTAAGACAAGTGGTAGGTGTGATATATATGTCTCCAAAACTCGTAACATTAGTAAAAGAGCCAATACACAATTTTCTCGGTTACTTGGCTTGGAGTCTATGTATGAAAAAACTGAGATTTAGGTGTCATATGGTTTGTGGCACCAGAGTCTATTACCCAAGAATCATCATAAACCTTGTTTGAGGCATTTATGCAAAAAGAGAATGAAGGTGTACCGGAAAGAGCCAAAGAATAAGCTCCCGTAGGTTTGTCAAGGGATCCCAACAAGCTTCTTAGCTTCTCCATTTCTTTATTATTAAACCCACCGATTGCAATTTTCCTTAGTTTTAGTCATCACATGTGTTTGAGGCCTTTGTCGCCTCCACGGTTTCCATTCTCAACTTGGTGGCTTACCACACAACTTCCAACACTTCTCAGGTGCCTGCTCAATAGTGCACCAAAGATCAAGCCCTTGTTCTCCTTTCCACTTATTATCTCTAATCTAAGTGTTTAGCAGATCATTTTTTCCTCTTTTCGATATTCGTTTTTTGCTACCAAGGCTTATTCATTCAATGTTCAGGGTTCAAGCATAACACTCCTCAGACTTTCTCTCCGAATCAATGCCACCACCTCATTAAAGCATGGAACCTTCGTCACAAGAATATAGATCCGCATCTTAATCACCCGGTTGGCCCATCAAAATCATACACTCTATCTTGCTCAATGAAATCCTTTAGAACAATGGCATCCTTAGGGCATTTGGTTTTTATCACCCTATAATGATCAAGTTCTTGGCACAAAGTTTTCAATTGATTGACATATTCAATAACCTGCTTTATTCCTGCTTGGCAAGAATCGCCTCACTCGACCTTTATATACTGAAAAGATTCCTAGCTTCAATACGCTTTGTCAATCAAGGCCCCAAATATCCTTAGTTGTAGCCAAGAACATACATGTGTCGCTAATCTCAGGAGTCATAGAATTCCATAGCCACATCATAATCATAGAATCTTCGTCATCCCATACTTCCAAAACGGATCTCCCGGTTTACCAGACGATAAGATGGCTAATCTCCCCTTTCCCTTTCAAAGATAGTGTGAACAAGTTGAGACCACGGCTGCAATTTTTTTTTCCATCCAATCTATAAGTGCAGATCTTATTTTTCTAATTCTAAGTTACTTAGATCACAACTTCTCCGATTGTGATGTAGTAGTCATCTCTACAACCTCCGACATCTTACATGAAAAAATCATATGTGAAACACCCTATTTTGCCTTTAGAAATCAGAGCAAAACATAGTAGAGAAAGAAAAAAAAGAAACAAGTAAAAAATCCAACTATGAAGGCTAGAAAAAATGGCAATGAAGGCCAGAATGATGCCCAGGTTTTAGAAACCTATAGCTCTTATATTATGGCATGAAATATGGGAAGAAAAGTAATAATTTTCTATATTTTAGATTGACTATGCACCGTGTTTATATAGAGGATTACAAAAGAAGGAAAAGGAAACAAGAGACATAAAAAAGGAAATTAACTTATTCCTAAAAATAGAAAAATGAAACTAACCGAATCCCTCAATTTAAGGGATTATGAAATAATTCTCCTATTCTATTTACAAGTCAACATTCTATTTACAGTTCAACACTTTCTGAAGATGTTAGAATTTCTTCCAACTTCACGACGGTCGCCACGAGACCAACACATCGCCTTGATTTCTCCAATACCGTTGATGATCCCTGCAGTTGTTATTAGCTGAAGACCCTTTGAGGATAGCGTGAGTAAGGGTCAACTTTCGAGAAGAGGCCTTAAGCTTAGGATGATTCCTTGTAGATATAACTCTCCAATAAACCCAAAATAACACTTTCTCGAGACCATTTTTAACCCAGGTATCAATCCAAGATCAACATAACCGGAGGATACCCATCTTGGCCGAGTTTTTCCCTTCTTTGCATTTCTCCGTTCCAAACTAACCTTTAAGGTTTTGTCAAGATTACATAATATATATATATATATATTCACATCTTTTTTGAAAGTATTACTAGAGTACAAGACCAAGAAAAGGCAAGAAGGTGTTTTGAGATGGTAGTTAGAGAGAAAACTAAGAAGAAAAAACCTAACAATATAGATTTGAAACAAAGATATTATAGTCAGAGATAGATAGATAGTATCACCTGTGACGCCCCCAACCCAGCACCCAATGTCAAGCGAGGGTGTCACTTTTTTTTTTTTTTTATAAACTTATAAACTTTAAGTTTGTTCATTCATATAATGCTAAACATTTAACTTGTAATATATTCTGTAGTAGCGGATTACAAAATATATACAAGCTCCATATATGGAAGTGTTCAACATTTACAAAAACTTTACATTTGTTTACAAATAACAAAAAGAATATTACATATACAAAATAGACCAAAAAGTCTTCTGATGGGCATCTAACTATGTGTTGACCTTAAAGACTGATAAGGGTTGTCTGGCCTTCTTGCCTCTACTTCCGTACCTACAAGGATGAAACTCATAAGCTTTACGCCTTAGTGGAATAACTGCGGACTCACCACTAACACTGATCATCACTATCTCTTATACACATGCATATACACTAATATATCATATCATTTAAAACATGCTTATACATATCTAATATTTACTTATCATATCATGTTACATTTCTTATCGGCCGTCATATACATTTCGCATGTCAGATTCAAGTCATTTGTTTTATGTTTCATGCCCGCATAAACCTTTGTGGAAGCGATAAAGGAAACTATATGGGCCCAAGGTGTTGTACCACCGCATAAAAATAGTGGCTCAAAAGGGCCCGGCGTTGGTATCATTGGGAAGAGACAATGACCATCTATATGGCCTAGCGCTGACAAGTATCATCAGACGGCATAACGACCATCTATAAAGGCCCGAAGGCTCAACGACCTAAACAGGCCAACCGACGCATGTTGCGCATCGTTTTTCCCTACAGCATGCTCATCTATCCTCTACCCCGGTTCTGCCAAGTATTAACCATGTATATTTTATGTTCAAGACATATCTCATATTCCCGAATAATTATTGTCATCTCAGAATCATACGCTGAGCATTTACAATCATTTATTCATATCTTTGCATTTTTCATATTTCATTATGCATGCATGAATAACTATGGTTACCATGCATGCCATGAGTCACTTAATATCATTCTAATTTCATCAAGCTATATGAACGATTCTAGACTCAAAGGTCTTTCCATAGAGTCTAATAACATTCAAACGGTTCTGACAAGAAATTATGACCACCTGCCAGCTGCTTTCCAGAACAAAGGACTACTTTAGTATAATCCAAAGAAAATTTACTATTTTTCATGCTTTCTGACCTAATATGAGCCCACTTAACAGCTATATATGTATGGACTCTAGACTCAAAGGGCTTTCCATGAGTTTAAGAACATCCGAAACGGAGTTCTGATGAAGAAATTATAACCGTCCGGTTATGTTTCCTATGAACAAACATTACAAGCATAACTAATAGGCTCATCGTTTTCTTTATTGACCTAATATGAGTTCCAATATTACTGCTATATATGGATGGATTATAGACTAAAGGGATTTATGAGAGTCTACATCCAAACTGAGTTCAAAAACAAAGAAATTGAGACTATCCCGTTGGGGAAATTTTTAAAAGATCTCCCTAAAACCCCAATACTTCCTTAATACAAATATTTCTAATCGAGGATTACAATCAACCAACCCAAGTCCTCAAAACACAACCAATATACTAAGTAGGTTCTTGTAGACCCACTCATCCAAAAAATGGGTTTATGGTTTCTTCTTCATTAAACAATTCCATACAAAAGTCCAAAAGTCCAATAATCCATACCAAAACTGTAGGTCATACAAGTCTCCTACTTTTCCATACCTTGATCTCTCTCTCTTCCTTCTCTTTCTCCTCCTCTCTTCTTCTTCTTCCTATCCGTTTTTTTCTCCCAAAAATTACCTAAAATGAGAGACCTCAATGGGTTTTATCCCAATTTGAGTAGTTTCCTTATTTGCACTTTGGTCCTCCATCTTCTTTCTATTTGCTCTCACTGAAAGTTATGCATATTTCACTTTAACCTATAACCTTCTATCTTATGAATTTTGTGTCCTGGCCTTAACAAATTACAATTTACTCCCTTGTATCTTGTACAAATTCCGAGTTTCGAATTTTTTTCACTTAGCAAAATAATAATTGCGAAAAATTTAAAATGCACTTATAATATACCTTAATTATGTTTAAAAACGACTAGGGTGTATTTCGGGGTTTTACATCACCTCTCTAGAACATCTATTGTAGTTACAACATTGTGAAGCTTCTTCCTAGAGCTAGTACCTTTGCTTCTTTAAAACTCTCATTTTCTCTCTCTCTCTCTTGTTCGGTGTGAATTATACCTGCATTTTGAGTGTGTTTTTCACATATTTATATAACTCAAATTCTAGATTGACGCCCTATTAATCAATATTACACTAATCACCCATTTGATTATGTTTTGTAAGATTAGAAGGAAAATCAAGCAAAGTGATGGAAGAAATCAAGTGAAGAGGAAGTTGTTGATTTGTAGCAAGTTGCTCACCGTGATGACAAGGTTCGCCAAGGCAAAGAGGAATTACCTAGGCGAAGGAGCAGCTCACCTCGACGAAGGAGCCATGCCACTTCAAGACCACCCTCGAGTTCACCCTGACGAACTGGCCTTTGTCGAGGCAAAGGGTTCGCTGAAGTGAAGCTTGTCTTCCATAGAGCGAAGAAGAAGAAACTATGTGAATAGAAACACACATCTTAGCTAAAGCGAAGGACAATTCACTTAGGTGAAGGGCCGGCGGTGGATCGGCCAAACTTCGAGGTTTGAATCGATGGCCCATTTTCAATGCATATAAATAGTAGTCTTTTAGTCTTGTTTGGGATTAGGTTTTAACGGAGAACAAGCGTCATAAGTTTCCTCCTCTCTTCTTCTTACACGGCTTCTGATGGAGGTCATTACTTTCAACTGACATTATCTTAGAGCTACTATCATTCGGGTTGGAGGACAAATGAGGATTTCTTCTATAAAAGCCAACATTTTCAATGTCAAGGAGGCTGAAGTTACAATAATCAAGAACAAATCAAACAATCTTTTGATGAATAGCAATTTTATGCCTTATGGAATGAGATAAAGAAGAAGGACCGTACGTAGGAGGCTAAAATGAAAGATCAAGTCACCAATGAAGAAGCTCATGTGACAAATATAAAAAAATCCAAGTAGGCAACTAAGCTCATGCATTAGAGGAGCAATGACAAAGGACATTCTTAAACGATATAAAGGATGAGGGCCGAGAATGTAACTTTGTGCCTACAAGTTTTACGGAGGAAATCCAAGAACCGACATTGGTTGAGGAGAAAAAGAATGAACTTGCTAATGAGGAAGAGCTATTAGTGGAAAAGAGGCAAGTTGAAGAGCACCATCTGCGAACAACAATTGAAAATGTTTTGGTTGGGATTGACAAGTTCAATTTCCCCATAGACTTTGTGACTTTGGGCATGGAAGAGGACCAACAAGTGTCATCTATGGGAAGACACTTCCAATGCCACAAGTCGAGTATGAATTGATGTAGAACATGGGAGATGGCCTTACTTGTTGGTAAGGAAAAAGTGAAGTTCAACCTCCACCGAAGCATATAACTTATGGATGAAGAAAAGATGACGTGCATGCGGATAGAGAGCTCATTTCTACATTTTTAGGAGCAAGCACCCAAGATCCTTTAAGAGGCCACTCTTGGAGGATATAAATTTGAAGCCAACTCTTTCCCCACCAAAGAGTTGACATTTGAGATTACATCGCCTATTCCGGAGGTGGAGGAAGTTATCCTCACGAGTTTTGAGGATGAAGAGGGAGTATTGGCCACTGATGGAAGAAGGGCCAGCGAAGATCTCGAACTTCCCGATGAGTCTATTGGACTCTAAAAACATAACTCTTGGGAGGCACCCCAGCGAGAAAAAACAGGATTTTATCCATCTAATTACTTTATTTATTTTGTTTAGTTATTTTTAGCATGTGTTGTATGTTGATTTTATTTTAAGTGTTTATTTGGTTTTTTTTTTTCAGGGCATTGAAGCTGAACCATATTGAGGGAGTTTCATCAAGACCTACCACACCCAAACCTAATGCTCACATTTGATCATCTAGGGGAGTCCTCTATACTTATCTTTCATATTTCATACATTAAGAACAATGCATATTTTAAATTTGGGGGTATTGGGGATTTCCCTTTGTTTTTAAATTTTTCCAACAGCTTCAATTATCCTATCTTTTACGTTTTCTTTTTGTTGCTTGTGTGTTTTAGTTGTTTTTACGTGTTTATAGTTTTTAGGTTATTTTTTTTCATTTTTAGGATGTTTTTGTTTTTAGTTGAACTTGTTTTGAGATAATTATGATGCCTATAATGAATAATGATTGAACCTTCTCTCACATGAAGAAAAAGAGAGATATTTGAACATAAAGCGTAATGGTTCAATTCACATAGCTTGTAAACCTAACCAATTGCTCTAGTATCTTAGCAATAAGCAATGTACCATTTTTGGTCAATTTTTCGTGGTTTAGAGAAGAATTAGGTGATCATTTCATATTTTGATCTCAAGACTCTAAAACTTGTTGAATTATCACTTGAGGCGAAATATAAGGCAACACGACAATTAGGAAAGGATATAGGCCATCCTTTGACCGGTTAAGCCTTTCTAGCTAACCTTTTTATGCATATGTCCATAGTCACTTAATTTGAGTCATATTAGCCATTTTATTTCAAGAAAAGCCAAGAATGAATCCCTTGTCCCTTTTTATTAAATACCTTTCTGGCAAAGCCCTTGTTTACCCTAACATGTTGATTTCAATGTCAATATCTTGTTAATACATGTAGTGTGAATTGGGAAGTTGGTTGAAGAGGGTGTGCTTTAATTATGAACAAAGGAGGTTTTGGGGTGGAAAAAGGAAGAAAAAGAGTAGAAAAAGCGGAAAAAGAAAGAAAAAGAAAGAATAAAGCAAGGAGGAGTAAGTTTGGTCTTGTAGCCTTCCTACTTTGAGCAAGTAAGTTCTACGGAAGCTCACACTGTACCCTAAGGCCAACCGGTTCAGAGTTACTAACCTAAAGCTCGCTACATGCGGTGGTAGAGCTTAATGAGGCTGAACATTGCACTACTCCCATGCCTTGTAATTCGAAAAATAAAGCCTTGTGCTCTTGTGAAACAAGAAAATCATGCCTGGGGGGGACATGAGATAAAAGATACAAGCTAAGTTTGGGGGAAAGCTTAGGAGGCAAATTAAAAAGAAGGCAATATGCAAAAGGACGAACAATTAGTGAAAAAAAAAAAGGAAAATGTGTATGTTTTGGGTAAACTAAAGCCTAAATGACCTATTCAATTACCTTTACCTAAGTCATACATTACAAGTTATATAAAGACCTAATTGATCCTAAGAGTTGTGTATAACCTACATTAGTGGAGAGTGATTTGTCCAACAAGCCTATGGAGTCTTACACACTCACCATGTGGGTGGGAGATCCCCATTCCAATCATGGTCATCTGCAAATCATCCAACTCCGCAATCAAGAAGAGGGTAGGACTTTTTATTACACACACACAATAATTTGAGAATCTTAATAGTTGTTCAATCTACAATAACTGGTTATTTTTGAAAAAGACATTCCTGTTTCTTTCCTTTTGTGTTGTATGAAGTATCTCGAGGCTAATATCATATATTATCCAAATTTCATGCTCAACATTTCTGTTAGTTTTGAATAAGGAAAATGAGTGCTTCTTTGCTTAAGGACAAGCAAAATGTTAAGTTTGGGGGTGTTGTTCGGCGTGAATCATACCTGCATTTTGAGTGTGTTTTTCATGTATTTATATAACTCAAATGCTAGATTGATGACCTATTCATCAATATTAAACTAATCCCCCATTTGCTTATGTTTTGTAGGATTAGAAGAAAAATTAAGCAAAGTGATGGAAGAAATCAAGTGAAGAGGAAGTTGTTGATTTGAAGCATGTTGCTCGCTATGGCGATGAGGTTTGCCAAGGCGAAGAGGAAGCTTTACTGATGCAAAGCTGAAAGATGCAAAAAGCTGGCCTCGGGATAGCCTAGGCGAAGGAGCAAATGAAGCAGGCCTGGTTTAGGCAGCGGAGCAACATTTCTGGGCCGAAGGAGCTATGCCACTTCAAGACTACCCTCGAGTTCACTTAGCGAACTTAACCTTTCGCCGCCGTTCACCGCTGTTTGTCTTTTTGCCAAGGCAAAGGAAGAATATACCAAATGAAGACAAATGTCTTTGCTAAGGTGAAGGATGGTGGGCTGGATAAGCAAACTTAGAGTTTTGAGTCCATCATTGGCCTATTTTCCAATGCATATAAATAGTACTCTTTTAGTCTTGTTTAGTGGTTTGTTTTTTGAGATAACACCTCCCAGCTTCTCCTTCTTCTTGAATCACTTTAGGTTTTTATTTTTACTTGATCTTGAGCTCATTTTTGAGCTAATTGGAAGATCCAATCAGTTAGGGACACTTGTAGCAAGGAGCCGAAGCTTGGACGAGATCACCTTAATACTGTTTGGTATTTAAACTCTACTCTTATTCTTAATCTTTCAGTATTTTATTTAGTGCAAATATGATATTGTCAGGGTTTTTTGAGGAAGAAAGAGGAGTGGCCAATTTCTCCAATAGGCTGGTCATGAAATTAAAAGGGACTTATGGTTTTTACTAATGATTTTGGTGAATCTATGTTTGTGTTGAGGTTGTATGTATGTGGATCCTTTATTGTCCAGGTTTTTATCTAATTGTAGTATGCTAGAGGGTGAAATTGAGACTCAGAGCTCTATGTTCCAGTGACAGCTGAAGCATCACCTTAGAATTGATTTTTACCTCTAATGTTCTACAATTGTTAAAATCGAATTAACATAATCAAAGAGATTCAATAGCAATTTAAGAATGCCTAGTACTAGGTGGATTTTATTATGAGGACATCATTCAACCTTAGTGAAGATCGAAGGACCGAAAGGAGATTGATTGGAATATAACCTGGTAATTTACTGTAAGGACCGAAGGAGACAATATAGTTCTAATGACTCCATTTTGCATTTCAAAACCCTACCGCTGATCATCACAACTCGCTGGAATATTTCGTGAATGCTCAAAATCCTGACATTTTTCATAAAATCAAGTAGCCCTTTGTAATGGGGAGCTCACCAAATACAAAACTTAGAATATGTAAACCCGTCCCAAACATCAATATCATGAGTACAAACACCATTGGGCCCAATACAACACTACTCATCAATATATATATATCCAACTATATCCAATAGTTTCCAGAGTTCAATTGTTTTTACTCTTATACAACATATATTAAAATTAAAACAATTCTAATACATGTAGAACCAGCCCACACGCTCTCTAAAACTCAGCCCCATGACGAGCCAGTCTCGCACGCCCCGCACTGTAAAATAGTATCCTCAACAGTACGAGCTTATGCAACGCCAAGAGTGGAATCACCCTAAGTGGACTACTCTCCACCTAAGTGCATATGCAATGCTCCAAAGTAAACACACATTCCAAGCAAATGCATGATCCTACTTGAATGTCTAATCGACCATCTCATATCCCGAGCTCCTCTCGACTCTCTCACACCCGCTAAGCCACGTATGAGAACCTTAGTTTTGGCTTGTTTGTGGACAACCCTCCCTGTTTATATCACCGGGCCGACCTAACAATTGATATTATGTGACTACCTCCGATGTATGTCATCAATCGGGCTGCCCCGACGAGCTGATATCCCAAAACACGTCGCCCTCCATCACTTGAGCTGCAGCCAAACCCCAAACCAGTCTTTCTCAGAATTACCTTATGCATCACCTATCGTCCTAGGATGTCCTAGTGCATATGGAATGCATGATGTCAATTCCATTATCATTCTATAACACATGCAAATATATAATCATGCATATATCCACATAATATAAATTACACAAACATGTCATATAATCTCACCATCAATTACATCAAAATTAGCTCACGTGGGCTAATGATCAAACACGAGCAATTCGACGGAATTACTCAACTAATACATTATTTCACAAAATTATATTTTGTGAACACTATTTTCGGAATAGTGAAACCTCGATTACTATTCCCGGCTAAATCACCAATCATCGCTCATTAATAACCCTGCCTCACACCCATTTCCGACCTTTTATACACACTAAAGCATAATTCTATTCCATAAATTATCATATAAACACCCAAATCCCTAACAGCCACTCTGACCGACTACAAAATTTCTAAAAATTTCACAATCTACGGGATCGATCAAACGGCCCTCATGGCCTCAAACCAACTGAAACATTATAAAACACTTAAATAAAGTGTAAAACCCAAGTAGGATAAATCCCCTACCTCTCGGAGTTTGTCTAAACTCCTTAACTCCTAATCTAATGCCGTAGGCCCTTCGTAGAAAGCAACTTTCCTTCTTGTCCTAAGACTCCGACGGCCTGATTTGTCGAAAACTAGAGAGAGAAGCCCTCTCTAAAACTAAAAACCGTAGCCCTCACTTTTCTCGCTTCCAGCCACGGCCCCTTTTCTTTTTGAAGAGACGGTTAATTACTAGACATTTTGTCCTTTAGTGTCATTTAAACTTCTCCATTAATACCCGTTATGTCCCTCTTTTCCCAGTTTTGACATTCGACACTATCTCGGCCATCCATTTACATCATTTCTCTACTCATGCCACTTATGGCACATGAGTACGTGTTATATGTGACTTTCATCAAAATCGTTTTACTTCAAGACTAACCGCGATGCCTCGAAACGTGTAAATTCCGACTATCTCCGACCGACGAAATTGAAGCATGCTAGCTAGATTTTCAAGGATAGATCTCAACGGTGCAATCCGTTTCATCATCCGAGATCTAGAGAATAAATTCTGTATTTTTAACCAAATTACAATTTTATAACCGAAATTACGACGGTTCTTTTCCAGAAATTGGAATTTCGGTCTATATATTTGCCTTTAGAACCGTACTACATTGTTTGATTTAGAAGGATCGGTAGCGAGAACTTAATGAAGGTGAGTAAATTGAGGGAGACACAAAGTGTAAACCTTTATATCGGGTTCCTCGGGTAAGCACGAATATATTCATTTTAATCGCATTTTATGGTTATAAGTCATAAACCCATCAATGGAGACAACCGCCCCTAGTATTAATCATTAAAGTTTTCTTTCACTTCACTTCAATCATTTGATGATTTTCAAAAGTTAGGTTATTTTAATTAGTTTTAATTTTAGTTAATCATCATCTCAATAAGTTATATCACTTATATAGTAAAATTCTTTAGTAGTTGAGGTACTTAATCCCCATTTAAACCAATTTTTCTTTGTGGGTTCGATACTTGGGGTTTTTTTTAATTAAAAAGCCACTATATTACTTGTGATCCGTACACTTGCGGATTTGATTGTTTTCAATCGAAAATTTATATACATGCAAATAACCGAACATCTCTCTCTCTCTCTCTCTCTCTCTCTCTCTCTCTCTCTCTCTCTCTCATATATATATATATATATATATATATATATATATATATATATATATATATATGCCATTCCTTTAAAAATAAGTCTAATATGCCATTATTTCAATAAAAAAAAAGTCTAATATTCCAATGAGACCTAGCCGCTCAACACTCAGACTGTACGAAAGTAAAAGAAAGGAAGTGGATCTATGTTCAAGTCCTACTGGGGACAAAATTGTCTACCTATAAAAAAAAAGTCTAATACATTATAGTGGTTGGGATCTCCATTTTAATGTAAACCTAACTTCATATTCACATTTCATGTATGTATGGGATGAATATGGCATCTTCATAATTTTAACAATTTCGAATTTGCTTTTGTCACCATCAATTTGAACCTCTTCCAAATAGTGCTGCCAACATTTGATGGGACGAGAAGTACAACACCTTGGGTGCTCTTCTTTGTTCATAAGCTTGTTATAGAGAATCTGCATAGTAATCACATTTTATCAACATACATAGACTAAAAGCTTGATACATTAGTGAATCAAGTATTACATTAGTGAATTCTAGGTATAACCTAAAAAACTGGGTACTCGGTAGAATACCCAATACCCAATGTTCACTAATGTGGGATCCAAGGTTTACTAATGTAGTACTTGTACATGATTCAAATAAAACTATAATTAATTAAGATTGAGGAAGAAAAACTTTAGTACCTTTAAGAAGTGGGAATTGGTCCGAGGTGAGATTGATAAAGTTTGAGGGTGACACATCCAGAGGATGCGATCTATCATGTAGTGGTGGTATCTACGGCTGTAATATGGTAATAGTAAGCTCAAATGCTTGATATCATACACAGGGGGCGATAAAATCTGCCTCAGCTTTGGAATAATGAGATTCTTCAAACAAACAAACAAACAAACAAGCCCAAAAAAGCAACATGTCAACAGAGATTCTTGAAAAATAAATAAAATGAGATGGAATGGAAGGGAGAGTTTTGTCCTAAAATAATCTTTTAAAAAAATCTAAATTAATCATTTTTATCATGTCATCAAAACTATGAATACGATTTTAAATTTTTTAAAAGAGTTAAGACTATAATTAATGACTATGGTTTAAAAAAGGAAAAGTATGTATTATGCTATAAATTTGAAGATAATTGTGTTTTTATATAGTCTAAAAGTAACAAAATAATTATAGATTAGTCAATATTCTATTATAATTAATGAATATATTAATATATTTCTTATTTATGATAGTACATTAAGTAGTTGTGATAGGACATTACCGTTCGGTTGTATGTTGTGTCGAGGTGCACTTTCATATGTTGGCGATGCTTCATCTTTTCAAAAATTTTGTAATTGAAGAAAGGAAATGGGCATAATCTCTGCAGGCCGACAAATGCAATGTCGAGCTCCTGTAGAGAAGGAGAAGAAGCATTAATGAGAGATGATAGGAGAGAGGTTAAAGGAGATCTGTAGCCATTATATCTCAATGAGTGGAGATTGGGGGTGTCGAATTTGAGCATTGCATCATTCGGGGGCCTGCAAATTAGGGTTAGATCTAAGAGCATCTCCAAGAGGCTTAATAAACTCATCCTTTTAGCTATTTTAGAGAGTTGTTGTCTAAAATTCTCCTCCAACAAGCTAGCTATTCAGCTAGCTATTTACCATAACTTTGATTTCACTCGCCACATGTGACGAGCCCATCTCCCTCGCCACCCCACAGTTTATCTTCTCTTCTTCTTCCCCTACCAGGTTCTCAGCGGAGATTTCATCGACTACTATCTCTCTGAAGGTAACAACTCTAATGGATCTCGAATATTGTCTTTGATCTCTTTGAATCATCGTTTTTTCGGTCCGATCTGTAATCTATTGTTGCATTCGCCATTTTTTTATTGTTAATTTCATCTCTTGCTTCCTTGTTTTTCTTTTCGTCTTTGTTTCTGATTCTGTTTGTGGAATTTCGTTTTGGAAGAAAGAGTGGAGGAAATGATGGTTTAGATCTTATGGTGTTTGTTGTTTTGTTTCTGAGAAATGCAGAACCTGATTTGAGTTAGGATTTTTTTTCGTCGATTCCAAAGAAAATTGTTGGAAATCTGAGATCGGATATGCAAGAACAGAGTACTGTGAATCCACACAACTTTAAAGCTTTTAGACCCACTTTCCAACTCTATTTATGAGTTCAAATAGCACCCACAAATTGAAACCCCTTACCCATTTATATCAAAAAAAAAAAAAAAAAAAAAATCAAAAATCAAACTTACCGCCTTGAGATCATACGCGATACAGAAGACCCCGTAGTATTCAGACTTGATAGGGAAGAGAGGTGGAGGCAGGAGTGGAGCTGCGTTGGTATGAATGATATAGGTTTGCTACGGCCATGGCGGTAAGAGAAAGAGAGCTTAGAGAGAGAAAGAGGAGAGGAGGGGAGAAGCATGAAGGAGGTGGAAGGATTATGGGTGTTTTGAAAAACAGGTACATATTATTGCTTTTGTGTTCTTTTAGACAAATTCTTGCTCCGCCCATTTGAGTTTAGAAAAAAACAAACAAATGATGAATTTTGATTTAATTTTGGTTTCCGGTGAAAGAACAGCTACACCTGATTGTTCTACTTATACGTTTGGTTTTCTGATCTTGGATCTCAAGTAATGAAAAATGAAAATCCTAAAATTTGTTTTTCTGTTCTATTTTCTCTCGGATTTTCTTAACAAGTAAACAGAAGACAGTGTGTCTTTGCTTTTGTGGTGTTGATGATCTGGCTAGTCTACATCATATGCATAAACAGACTGTCATTTCCTTATGTTGAATTTGTAATGTAGCAAGAGGTGTGATTCTTTACTTTTTCTAGTTAGGAAATCGTGTTTGGTGAATGGTATCTTTTCTGGTGGTACATTAAATTCACTTTTCAAATATTGGAGTTCTGCATCTTCTGATAAGGATATAGGATACAGAGTTGATATGGATCAAAATAACAGCTTTAGTCTTCCTTGATGATTTGCATAGCAGTGGCTAAAATAAGAATCATGAATCATCCTATGATGTGGTGGACTGGAGGTTGTTTCGATCAGTTGTTTGTTAGTTAAAAAATGTCCTCCTTCATGAATTGATGAGGATCAAAGCACGGCTTGATCCACTGCAATTATCTCACATCTCTTATTTGTGTTGACTTCTTCTGCATCTATTTTTAAGTAAGTGTTCAAACTTTTCATAAGTCTTGTAATATCAATTGTTGCATGAATCTTCAAACTCATAATTTTTGTATGTATATACAAATGAAGCTCCTAATTTTCTTGTGGAAACTCGCTTCTTGAACTAACACTAAGAGGTGGGTCATTGAAATTTCTTTCGCTTTATTTTTCTCGTTTTGGCTTAAGGTTGTCCGTCTCTAGAAACTTTCTTGAACTCCTTTGAAAATTACAAAGTATAAAAGCCCTGATCTTTGTGGTCAATTGTTTTTTACAATATAGGCATCATCTATATTTGCAAAGCACAGAATGGATCCAATCCATCATGATGCGTACTTCACCAATCTCATGCATGATGGAATACAGTTAGATGGTGAGGTTATAGGCTGACCACCAATATCTCTCGAGTAGACTCCACCACCAAAAAAACAACGAGGTGGCAATTTTACATCGAGGAAGACATTATGATAGGGCCCTGCAAGGGCTTAATATTAGTTTGATGTCAGGCAAGGAAATGAGCAAAAATCTAAGACATATTAAGGAAGAGTTTGCGAAGTTCTTTCCACGAATACAAACCTAAGTCATGCCCTATTCGTAGTCAAAATTCTTAATGAATCCGTCGGTCGACAATCTGCCAATCCACCAACAAATTTTAAGTTGTGCTTTATATTATAGAAAGACTCGAATCAAAGGGGTTTGATGAAAGACAAGGTTTGAGTTAATATTTTCTTACAAAATAGTTATCTTTAATGACATGATAATGAGTTTTGTTGTAAAATTTTTCTCAGATTCGTGATGCCAAGAACTCGCATGCGAACTTATAAATCTTCTTTCCAACAACATCATGGAATCGAAGTAATGATCAACCAAAATTACGATGGATTCTCAAGCAAAGAAGCAAAATCAAAACATAATGCTACTCCCGCGCTGCGTCAAGACCCCGAGTCCGAAATGTAGGTGATGATCGATGGGTCCTATGGATCCTTAGAATGCACCAACGGGTAGGAAAGTCGAGGAAAGCGACCAAAATCCAAGAGCAAAGAAGTCGGAGGATGCAAAAAATGTCAACTAATTAATTTGTTAAAAATTATGTGAAGAGAAAAAAAGTAGCTAATGAGAAGAAATTTCCAAATGATGGAAAAACGTTATCTTCAAGAAAAACAAACGTCTACTACACGAGGAGCAACGCCTACTACAAGAGAAAGAGAAATGAAATGGAGCAAATGAAAGAGGAAGATCGAATAATGTCGATGGACAGAAGTTGCATGCCTTAATTGCAAGCTGAATATTATCAACGCCACAATGGTGAAATATTATTAGGAAAGAAGATGTAATTTTTTTTTATTAATAGACAAACAAATTTAGATAGTAGTAATCATGGTAATAAGCATCAGAATAACATTTGCTTAAGTAGTGCTCTAGTACTTCCATGCATATTCCACTCGATGCTCAACCAGATCCGCTGTTTTGAATGAATTTCTGGCTCTACAATGTCGGGTATTAATAAATTGGAAGTAGTTCCTGCATCTGTCGCATGACTACAAAGAAGGACTCTATCCATTGTATCATAAGTAAAGTCCAACTCATTAGCGTTCCGCTCATCCTCGACAATCATGTTATGTAATATTATGCAGGCCTTCATAATATCTTTAGCACTCAAGTTTCCAAACGTACGGTCCACGCGACTATAGCAAATCGTGCTTGAGCACTCCAAATGCTCAGCCAACATCCTTCTTTGCCGACTCTTGAGATTTTGCAAAATGTATTTGTTTATCATTTTCGAGACGGAATTGTTTTGACAAATGTTGCCCATTTTGGATATATACCATCGCTAGCGTAATACCTCATTGTATAATCGCTTTCCGCTCTCATCGAAATTGGCTTCGGAGGAGCCGACCTTTCCGAAAGGAGAGCAAAACTAAGAACGCTTCAGTACGCTGGATAATATTATGAGATCCAGTAACCCAAAAAGGCATGCCAACCATGATCATATGAAGCGACCGCTTCCAAAATAATTGTTGGTTCATGGATTTCGACTAATATACCTTTCCATGCCGTTGACAATTCTTCCATTTCCAATGCATACAATCAATGCCACCAACATCCCAGAAACCCACGATTGGTACCTATCACACAATCCAGCAATGCTCACGTTATTTGGTGACCCCGAGATATTCATTGAAAAATTGCCACAACTGGGCTCACAAATCTTTTTAAACTTTCGACAGAGTGCTTTCGCCTAATCCTCACATAATCATCACAAGATCCACGTAACTCCATAAGTGGGCATCCTTATGGTGGCTGTCATATTCTGAAGGGAAGACAAGCCTGTAATTCCAACAACATTTTTTGTTTGGACAAAATATGGATCATAATTTTCCACCATGAATAGAATACGAAGGAAAAGGGTTCGATTCATTCGAAACCTTCTTCGAAATAAATTTGGGGGATAGATAGGCGGTTCAACAAAATAATCACGACATGTACCTCTGCCCTTGAACCTCAATTGCGAAAAATAATCGAATGACTTGAACGGAACTACACGACGTATTAACCGGAAGCTCTTGCTATCGAGTTTGTCTATTCTAATAGCACAAGTTGTTACCATTCCAATACCCACATCTGGAGTCGACCGTGAAGAATCATCTTCACATGTGATGACTTGTTACAACATAAAACACAAAGAAGAGTGTAATGCCAATAAATAGATTTGAGGTGTATGACAATAAGAGATGAAAGATCCTATTTATACATATCCAAAAATATGACCATTGCAAATATGACCGTTGTAAATATGACCGTTGCAAATATGACCGTTGTAAATATGACCGTTGCAAATATGACCGTTGTAAATATGACCGTTGTAAATATTATCGCTGAAAAATTCAAATTTTAAAAATTTTGAATTTCGATCGTTGTAAATATGATCATTATAAAAAAATTAAAAAATTAAAATTTATTTAAGTAGGCGTAACATATCATCGTAAGTGATGTCATCAATATGGTATACATGGCTTTCTCAATAGTATTTTAAATTTTATTATTGAAAGCTAGTTAAAGTTACTAAATTCCGACAATTAAAAATAGAGCACATTGTTTGTTTTCGATTTCTAAAAAGCCAAGAATTAAAATAGATAATACAATATTTTAATATATTTCAAAGAAATTATTTTGTGATAAATTCTGTCGAGATGCTCTAATAGCTTGAGTTGCGATGTAAAATCTCAATCCTCTCCAATCGATCGCAAAGATATATCTCCAATCGTCAAGGTCGCTTCGTACCGATGATCCAATCTCAACTCGTTCCATTGACTGCAGCTATCTTCAATCGCTCAAGATTCGAATCGAGAGGCAATAATTTGGATGAAATTTTAGGCACGATTAAAACTGTAGAGATCATTTAATTCTCTGAGAAATTCACCCACTTACTTCAAGATCGAGCCTTCGTGTGCTACTGAGAGATTGAAGGTTTGGTGCATCGATTATCATAATCGCTTCCAATCCATACCGCCATCAACACATAGCTCTCAGATTAGAAAGCCTCAAAAGACGAGTCGCTTGCAACCCAAGCAAGATATGATGGTCAAATCTTGGATCGAAGGGCAACTTGATATCAGTCGAATCAGCTTCTTCTTTTCTCTTCTTCATCACATTCGATTCTGCCTTAAATGCAACTTCCGTGAGCGCCTAAGATCCGTGCAACGCATCCTCACCGGATTTCAAATCTACATTCCTAAACGAGAACCGTAATAGATCCGTACCAAAACCTCAAGCACAAGCAAAGATTTGATCCGTAATGAGGCCGAATCTAGATGGAGATGAACCACCTTCCTCTCTGGCGCGGCGTCTATCCGTGAGTCGATCAAGCCCCGCGATTCGATGTAATCCGCATCCAAACACGTAATGAGTCGGGCCGAGTCTTGAATCGTGTGATTTTAGGAGGAATCGACGCCATTGATGAATGAACCGGAGCATCATGATCAATGTCTTCCTGAATGGGAACTTGAGTTGAAAAAAAAACTACAAATGTGATACACAAACCCTGCAGGTGGATCAAAGGAAAATTCACATAGCTTTTTCCATGCCTTCGATACCAATTTCGCTCGAGCAGCAACATATTCAACAGGAACAAAACTCAAGATTCTCGTTGATAGGGTTTGAAAAATGGGCTCACAGGCCCACTCACCAAGCCCAAAGAAGTGGTGCTCCCAACGTAATACCCGGGCCCCTCGGTACCAGCCCAAAACTAAGGCCCGGCCCACTAGGTCCAAAGGACGATCTTGGATGAATTAGAAGGTCCATATCCTGCAAATCATATTATATTTCGCTAATACGTAAATAGACAACCCCAACAAGATATCATCCCGTCAATCCAACCAAATCTTATCAAGATGAAAGGAAAATAATAACAGATCATCATCAAGAAGATCTCCCCAATAAGGAAGGGAAGATTATCCCAAATAAACAAATTTCTTTCTAAACTGCTACTTTCAAATCCGAGCATCGATAAGAAAATCCTATCCAATGGGAACAAATCCTAGTTACGTACAACCGGTCAACATCTACTATAAATACATGGCACCCCAATGTGAAGGTACGTGACTCTTAGACGACAATACCATGCAACACATTCGCCCTCTGGCAAACTCTTTTTCTCTCGTAAAAGAAACTAACTTAGTGATCTGAGCGGGCCACCCGGCAAGCCTCGCCTAATCTCCTTCTTCCTTGTTTTTGCAGAGGAGTGCTACGTCCAGAGCCTGCAGATCAACGGTGCAGCGATCCTACTCGCATTTCGCATAATCTAAGAGTCAGATCCCAACCCGTCCAAAGAATCCAGTTCGCCCAACGACCCCCCACACGCCCACCCCCTGCCCGGCAGCGCATCACGCTTGGCGCCCGCCTCTCGGTGGGGAACGACAGCTTCCTTTATAAATATAATCGATTTCTCGCCATCACAGATACTCAGAACATAAGTGTGGAGCAACGCTAATCCGCCAAGGATGCAGGATCCGCCAGACGACGTGAACAATGGGCCTCCAGATACATTAGGAGCAATGCAAGCCAATACGAACGAAGTGGAAGCGCTCCGCCTCGTCAATCAACGCCTAATAGAAGAGTTATAACAACTTACTGCATGCATGCAACATCCACGGAGACACGAGGGTCATAACATTCCCCATACGAGGAACAACACTACACGACATTCCTCGAGGTGCCGAAACAGTATAGAGGTTCGTCGAGCCAGGTCTGACTACAATTGGCCCTTACTTTAAGAGGGAAACGGAGTAAATGCTCGGAGGACATGTCGAACGAAGAACTACATCACCTCAACCAGGAGCAGAGAGCACCGCCGGGAGCGCAGGTTTAAGAGTCTTCAACAAGAACTCAACCGTGTGAAGGAGGTGGTTAAAGGACGCGCCTGCATTAATTGCGACACCTTGGTACAAAGAACCGAATCACTCCTTCACAAATGAGGTGCTACGCTTACCCTTCCAAAGAAAATTCGAATGCCACAAGGCGGAAGCATTCAATGGAATAAAAGATCCCGCCGACCACCTCAATACTTATAAAATCGTAAATGGAGTTACATGGGTATCGTGACCTCGTGGCGATGCAGTATTCGCTACCATTAATTAAAGGGCCCACCGCCCGGCTTAATAGAATTCCACCTTCATCAATCATTCAGAGTCCATCCACGGCGCTCGCTTCCACTCATCAGCTAAGACGCATTTAAAACCGAAGTTACCATCTATCGACCGGCCAAGGTGGCTCGCAGGAAAGCTTCAAGTCCTACGTGCAAAGATTCAACGTCGAGTCCCTGAAGATAGACATACCCGATGAAAATTCGCAATCAATGTGATTCATTGCCGGGTTAGAGGCAACAAGGATCCATGTTTTCCATCTCAAAGAACCTCAAGCAAGCATGGTCGAGGTGTCGCAAAGCAGAGAATATAAATGGCGGCGAAGCCTCATCCAAGAAGAGAGCTCCTCCACCCATAAAGAGAAGATGGGAATGTGACAAACAACGAGAACGAAGCCCCAAAAGACAAAGCGACCAAGAAGGCTCTCCAAAGAAAAATGAAGAACGATCCCCAAAAAGGCGTGGCAACCTCAGAGATCGTCTAGGTCCACCGCAGTCCGAGAGAGATCGACCACGTTATTTCGCCCCAAATGGGCCACCCCGACAAATTTCGTCATGTGTCTGCGCAGTATGAAACGAACACCCCGAGATGGCAACTCGTGATGAAGTCGATCCTACAACAAGAGACAACCTAAGTATCATGAAGTTCCATAGGAGACTACGAACATCGTAGACGGACGATCGTATACAACTCAAGAGAGAACAGAGTACTAATACGGCGCGAATACTCCTAAGGCTTCATATCTCCAGAGAATCAGCCCAGACCAAGCCTGCAACTGTGCCCTAACTCAACAAATCGACCTTGTAGACGGCATTTCCACTCTGGAAGCCTAGTTCAATTTCGAAAGCCCATTCAAGGCAAAGACGTCGTAAATAGGGAAACTAATCGATATCCAACCGCGCGCCAACACACCCATCACATTCTCCGACTTAAACTGAGGATGCCAACACCCCATGACAAACACATTGGTAGTCTGGGCACACTGCGGCCAACAAGACAATTTCCATCTGCTCTAGTTGATAATCGGGAGTTCGGGCCTGACATCATCTCGGGCCAGCCTTCACAAATGGGCATTGGGAGAGAAAACCTGAGCCCGTTAACACACATCCGCGGATTTTCTCAGTGCCACTTTCAGCTCAATCCAACCGTGCCTACCCCGAGAGCTCCTCGCGTGCGACTTTAATAAACAAAGAAGATTCCTCATTGTAGACGCCCCATCAGCTTATAATATGCTGTTAGGCAGACCCTCTCTCAACGCAATAAAGGCCATCCCCTCCACGTACCACATGATAATCAAATTCCCAACCATACACGGAGTAGGGATGGTTCGAGGAGATCAACTGCACAGAATGCCACATACCCCATGAAGCAAAGAGCGCCCACAACGTGAATGGACGAGCTTGACATGCGTGGACGCGAGGTGCTCACCCGACCCGAGCCCTCGTAAGAGCTAGAACCGTATTGTCGGATGACGACCCGAACATCTCGCCATATCTGGCCCAAACTAGCTAAGACCTTAAAGCCTCCTTACTTCCGCCGAGATGTATAGGACGCCTTCGCATGGAAGCAAAGGATGACGGGAGGAATCACCCCACAAGACCACTCATAGGCTCAACACCGTACCCCATCCTTCAAACCGGTCAAGCAAAAGCGAAGGAGCTTCGCACCAGAAAGGCAAAAATCCATCAACGAAGAGGTCAAGCTCCTCCAAGCGGGAGCGATCAGGGAGGTGGAGTATCCTCAGTAAATGCAAACGCCATGCTCAAGAAAAGCAAACGCAAGTGGCGACCAGACGACTTCAATCGACAAACAAAGCACTCAAAGGACAACTTCCCTTTGCCGAGGATCGACCTCATCGTGGACGCCACCGCTAGCCATAAACTTTAGTTTTATGGATGCCTTTTCCGCCACAACCGTGACCAAGATGGACCCGCACGATCAAGAAAAGACCTCGCTCATCACAAGACAAGGAACCGGTCATATCGGGTGATGTCAAGGCTCGACTCAAGAACGCAGGAGCCACCTTACCGTAGGTTGGTGAACCGGATGTTCCGTGGCGCATAAGCGCAACTATGGAGGTATACATAGACGGTTACGCCGCAAAATCCACCACACCGACCTTCACATCGCCATTCTCAAGCGCCCAAAATCCTAAGAAGTTATAACATGAAGCTAACCAAATGCAAGTGTGCCTTCGACGTGTCGCCCTAAAATTCCTCGCCTTCATGCGAAACCAACGGGAACTGGTAAACTGCATAAGATAAAGGATGTGCTCGACATGCCGTCACCCTCTGGTATAAAGGAATACAATACCGACATGGAGGATCGCAATGTCGGCCTGTGATTCAGCAAGTGATAAATGCCAACTTTTCTTCCAGTTCAAGAAAGCCTTTCAATTGATACAAAGTGAAAAGACTTCGCCTTGAAAAACATACTCCGAGTTCCTCCCATTCTAGTAAGTCCCGCTGAAGGGGAGCTCACTTATACTTAAATTGCCTGGACTTTTCAACCGGGGCCAAGTCTCGGCCGAGATAAAGAGCGAGTTCATGACCCGCTACTATTGCAGCCGAGCTTTAAGAGGAGCAGAGAGAGGTACTCTAAAAATGGAAAATTAATTTTGGCTCAACCGCAGCCTAAGCCCGCCCATATTTCCAGCTCATACCATAGAAGTTCCAACGGAATACCTGGCGAGTCAAGTGTCGTATAAACCGTAGAGACCTCTGAAGGCTGCTGAAGTGGGCCATAGAGTCAGCGAGTTCGAGCACGATACAGCCAAAACCGCATTAAAAGCGGCAGTCTGTCGATTCATGGAGTTTACATCACGAACCCGCTAAGGACGCCTAAGCAACGATCGAATTCTCCACTTGCACCGTAGATGAGTCGAACGCCAAGTGATGTGGAGTAGGCTCATCCTAACTTCCCCGTATGAACATACACTGAAAGTAATGACTGATTTTGGATTCCATACTCCAACGAGCCGAGTATGAGTCACATATAGCAGCCTCAACCTCGCCTTATCCATTAGAAGCTCAATTACCCAGAGGGTTCACAAAGGACTCACCGGGTGGTCGACACAAATGTAAGATACCTACGATGCCAAAAGTGAAAAGGATGATTCTATACTCCAAAAGTTCGTGACATATTAAAAAATTCTCGTTTGGTTCAGCCAAGATGTCCTCAGAAAGGTAGAACTCCAGCCAACGCCGGCAAAGCTAGCCAATGGCCTCACAGAAGACCTCAAGCAGTCGACACCTATCGACACCGCGTAACTCCATCAATTAATCTCATGGCGAGGTGGTTGCCTGTGCCTGTCCAAACCGACTGGACGGAGCCCATCTGGGGATTATACTACAGACAGGCTTCACCGTGACGAATCTCAAAGAAGCGCAAAATAAGTGGCAAGGTCCGCCAAGCCTACTAATCACAAGGAAGCCTCTACAAGCGAGGATTTTACACCTTCCTTAAATGCATCACAGAGAAGACACCGTGAAAGTACGTGCTAAGAGAAGTACACGAGGGCATAAGGCCGGAACTATATCGAGCCTCGAAAGACAGCGTGAGTGCCTGGAGGCGTGATACTACTTGCCTACACACTAAAGATGCAACCGACCTAGTCAAGAATGCGTGACCGCCAGAGCACGCCAAGGTCTCACGCCTCCTATCAGAACCCTTAACGCCGATCACAAGCCCCGGCCTTCCAACAAAGGGGTTTGGATACATCGACCGCCTACTGTAGTGGCCGTTGCAAATTCATAATCGCCGCGTTGGATTACTTCACCAAGTGGGGCGAAAAAGCGAGCCCTACCTACAATTACAGAGCGTAGATACGCAATTTGTGTGGCGAGCCATCATACGCAGTTTGGTATTCCCAAGAGCCCGGCATCGATACCTTAAACAACTGGATAACGCTAAATCGTAGATTTACGTGCCGAGCTCGAATTAAAAATTACTACTCATCTCCAAAGACACCAAGAATCCAACGGACAGCTAAGTCACTATCGAACCCTTAAAGTCGCCTTGAAAACCAAATTGAACCTTAAAGAATTTGCAGAACACCTGATGTTCATGGGCCTGCCAAGACGACACAAAAACGAAGAACCCGGGAAACCCCATTCGCCTCAGCCTTCGCACCAAGCGCAGCTCTGCTGAGGTCGGAATAAAGTCTCCCGTGATCGAGTTAGCATCGTTGGAGCACACAATGACGAGGTTCTTCTGCCTAAACTAGAACTCCTGGATGGTGCTGAGCAAGTTCTAAGGTTTACAGAGGATTATCAAAGGAAGACAAATACACTATAATAAAAAAGTCAAACCTAGGAGCTATATGCCGGGTGATTTAGTCTTAAAGAAACTCCTGCCAACAAGGAAGAACCCGGCGCATGGAAAACTGGGCCCCAACTGGGAAGGTCCTTACATCATATCTCGAGTCGTCAGGCAGGGCAATTATGAGCTCTAGACAGAGGAAGGAAAAATCTTACAGCATACATGGAATGCAAGAGCATCTTAAGAGTTTTTACGTAGGCATCGGCTCAGAATATTAAATAGAGCCTTATCGATTCTTATGTAACGAGTCGAGCGCTCACTGTTATTTAGTTAGACATCTCAAACAGCCTGTGATATATAAGATTACTTAAAATACATAATGAAAAGTTCGTAGACATAAAAAGTCACTTTATTCCAATCTGATTATATATCTTGCTACAATCGATGTCATCGACATAATCAGACAAGGCCCCTTTAAAAAAAAAGGGGGGGCAAAGGAGAAAGAGAGAATGAAAAGAAGGAGAAGGAAAAGAAAGAAGCGTATAATAAATAGGAGAAGAAGAAAAGGGATAAGGAGTTTGTGAGAAGAAGCAAAACGAGAATGAGATGTGGGAAGAAAAGATGAAAAAGAAGGAGAAGGAGAAAGGAGGAAGGAAGAGAAAGAAGAATGTAGAACGGAGAAGGCGACGAAGAAATGCATCGCTCTTCCGACGCATTCCCAAAGATGAAGCTAGGAACAACATGACTCCCATAAAGGGAGACTAGTGGAAACACAACTCCCACATGCAGAAGAACAAAGAGAGCGATCCCAAATCTCTGAAGGATCCCCAAAGAAGACTCCACTGCATCACGATTCATCTCACCTGCATTCCTACGCACTGCAGAAAGAAAAATATACAAAGTATAAGCCCCACAAAGAACAAAGCCGCCATTTATAAGAAGGCCAGCACTCAAAAAAGTCACCCGAACGCTCCAAATTTCCATCAATCAACATTAAAGACGCTCGCACTTTCCAAGAAAATCGGTCGGTAGCGATGCGCCAGCTCAATCCAAACAGTCGCGCAACCACGAGCCCGCGAGGCTTCACACATCGACGAAAGCTGGATCCAGACCAAAGACAGCCACGCCGCCAACGAGTCAGATCAACCCAGTTGAACGCTACCGCTGGGCCATGCGCCACGTGAGCCCAAGAGCTCACTTCGACGAGTTCCATCTACTCGACAGTCACGGGCCACCGAGGATCTTCGTGATCAACTCAAAGTTACATTGCCATTCGCTTCATCGCCATTTCGCCATGAAGAAATGAGCCTAGCAAAACACTTGACGAGTTCATCTACTGACAGTCACGCCACCGAGGAGTCGATCAGTCAGCTATATCGCCCACTGGGCTACATCACCACCTCTACCGAACGCCACCAAGGCCACGTGCCGGAGCCAAGGTACTTCACTTTGACGAGCTCACCTACTCGCAGACAGCCACGCCGCCCCGAGTCGTGACCAGCCGTGCCACATCACCGGGTTACATCGCCACCGCTACATTGCCACTGGGCCTACATCGCTACCGGGCTACATCACCACTGGCCGAACGCCACCACACACAACACAGGAGCCCAAAAGAGCTCACTTTGACGAGCCCATCTACCCGCACAGCCACGTCGCCGTGAGCGCCGACCACCAGCCATACGGTTAATTCACATCGCCACTGGGCTACATCGCTAATTCTGGGCCAACGCCACTGGGCGCAGTCATTGCACACAAGACCTAGTAGCTCACTTCGACGAGCTCATCCACCGCGACAGCCATGATGCCCAGAGCCGACCACCAAGCCACATTACACCTCTGGGCCATCGCCACTGCTTTATCGCCACCGGGCCATACGCCGAGCCAGGGCGGGTACCACTTCGACCAGCCTGCCTACCCCGGGATGTGTCGCGCTACCGAAGGAGCCATCTCGCCCAGTAACCCGGGCCACGGAGCCCAAGAACTCACTGACGAGCTCTCGGGCTTAACAGTCGCCGACGAGCTCTTTCCTTTAAAGGGGCCTCATGGACGAGCTCGGGCCTAACTCCGTTCAGATTGATTTTGCTCGCCTCAACTCGTCTCAGATTGACGAGCCCCGCCCAATAGCTTCATACTGACGAGCTCCTCGCCTAACACCCGCACCGACAAGCTCGGGGCCATCAGCTTCAGATTACAGCTCTTTCCTAGCGCTCATGGATGAGCCCTACCCAACAACTGCTACTGAACAGCTCTTCCCAAGAGCTCACGGATCGAGTCGCCCAACCTGCTCGCATTGACTCAGCCCTTCCTAGAAGTCCACATAAACGAGCCCCGCCAAAGAATTGCTGACATTGACGGTGCTCCACATGGACGAGCCCTACCCAGCCTATTCATATAGATCTACCCAATAAAGCCACATGGTCGAGCCTATCCACTGGGCCGCAAGTCATGCACCAAGGAACTACCAATCATGCAAGTCAACCGACGGAGACGAGCCGCCTAAGATGAATAGCTCACAAAAGAGTCATGCAGCCTAAGGAATCGATCACCGTAAGATAAATAACAAAGACCAAAGAAATTAATTGACGAGCTCCGCCTTATACAAGCCATACAATTTAGAATCAGCTACTGCATAAATTAACCCCACAATAAGCCACAACAACTCGGGCTTTGACGAGCGACCGCTTCAACTCGCACTTCAACGGGGCCATACACCATGAAGAAAGCGAAAAATACTACACCGAGAACGCAGACGATAAAATGAATATTTATTAAAAGGAAGCATATGTCTCGCCCCAGCCCGACAAAGCGAAGCAGTGTACATAAAAGAAAATATAAAGCCGAGCACGCGCGGGCGTAAATGAGCACTTAAACTCCAGCGCCGCCAGGAGGAGCAAGACGATGAAGAGGAATGGGCTTCACGGAGTATCCGCCTGAATAATTTGCATAGAAAGACTCCTTCGCCTCTCATCACTACGAGACTGCTAAAGTCCAAGTCCTGGTAGACATTAACGGCCTCTCCTCACAAAAGCGAGCCACCCAGAGGCCCACCGAGCACCGGCTCGTCCTCAACCGCTAATAACATCATCCCTCCGAGCAACCATGATATTTGGCCGGGTGAAGATCCCCTGGGCGCGAACTGGGTGACACTCCTCATTCAGCCGCTCCGCCTAAATTTACAAATGAGGCTCCCACGACGAGCCGCCTAAGAATACCGCTCCTGAGTTCTCGCCACGAGCCACGCTAGCCGCCACACTTTATCACGTATCGCCATCGCCGAGACGCAAATTTCCTCGAGACTTTACTACCGCCTCGATGTGACGAGCTCCTCCCTAACCGCCCTAAGCTCAGACGGAGTAAATCGATCAGAACCCATCCCGAAGTCTCGATCGGGGATCACTCAACAAGAACCTGAGCTCACCGACCTTTGCTTGCCTTCAACCGCCGCCGCTTACTCCGAACTTCATCTCCTTCTCTACTTTTCGCCCGGCACGAGCCGACGCGGTATAAGCTTTAGGATCGATTTAAGTCTCTCCACCTCTTCAATATATCGCTGCGCCTGGGTTTGCAGCCTCGTCCGCTCAAGAAAGAGAGGTCGCTTTCGCCTTATAACCGGGGCGATTTTACATGCCGCTTAGTTTGGCCTTATCGGCTGCACTTCCAAATGAGCGGCTACCCGCATATCAAACATGAAGTCAACATCCAACACTGGATCAACCCGGAAACAGACACTATCGATACAGGATTCTACCGAGGCAACTTCAAGGGATAATAGAGCCGCAGCCCCATCAACAAAGTGCTGCTTCACCTCCCACATCAAAATCCCTACATTTACTTAGATCGCACTGCCGGCGAGTTTAACATTGAAGAGCAAAGAGTCCCCATCTTCACCCAACTTTGATTCCTGATTTCTTCTTCTTCAACCCTTCCAGACCCTTCTCGGTAGGCCTAGCACTCTCCGAAGGCGACCTACCCGCAATAGGCATAACCGCCAACGGCCGCTCGATGGCTCCATTCAAGAGATTTTTTGCCTTTACAAACAGTTTGTAGCGGGGCGCGAGATTCGTGGACCATAGGAGCTCGGCCGCGTTTAACGCACTCCGCCTCCGATTTCGAGCAAGAGAAGCCGGAGACGCCCCCCACTTCGAACCTGACCGAAACCGGCCGATCTTCGCTGAGCTGATTTTTTCCCGCTTTCAGACCGGCTTCCGAGACAAGGCCCTAACTCGACCAAAATCTCTCCTAGCAGGAGGGTCAAGCAGAATGCACGGAGACTTATGGTGGAAGGAGGCATGGCCTCGGCTAAAGAGAACGCGGCACTCAAATTCGGAGCGGCCAGAATGCTTCACGGTCAACTCTCCGCATATGATTCGCAAAGACATTCCGCCAACACTGTAGCTACGAGCATTATCTTCGCAAGACTAAGGTCAAGCTCTAGCACATAGGAAGCATAAGAATAATGCAAAATCAGAAATATTTAACAACCTTCACAGGAGTTACACCGAAAACAGAGCAAACACTCACGAAGATTATCAGGGGTGGTCCAAGCCACCGGAATGCCCAGAGTAGAAGGATCCTATTCCCAGTTGCGACCGCTAACAAAGAAATAGCGTCCTTTCCACGACCCATGGAGGAAGAAGACGAGATCACTGCAGGAGCCCAGGCCTTGAATAGCGAGCCCTGGTCTCCTGGGCTTAAAAGATGTATGGAGCAAAGCCACACTAGGAACGCCAAGCCTCTTCGTCCTAAAAAGGCCAATAGGCCCACTAAAATACCCCAACCGTTGGGAGCGAGTTGGGAATGACAGATATTGAAATGTTGCAGAACCCCTTTCATGAAGGGGTGCGGAAAATGAAGACCATTATCAGTTATGACCTCAAAGAAACATACCATCCTGTGCACTAAGCCACATAAAAGTCAAGACGCCAAGGGTCCATACTTGACGCCTGTGGGGAGTCGATAACGCTCAAAGAAAGGTAACTCCCCACGGTTGACCGACCTTGCTAGGTCCTAAGGCCACAGCATGTTGGATCATTGCATTTAAGGTAACTGACCCCCAGATATTTAATTAGGTTTATTTTCCTTTATCCTTATCCAAGGGAAGAGGAGGAGCCCTGTGAACGCTTCGGGTTCAACTACCGCCGAACGGCCTGGCATCCCTAACTCCGCCCACCGGCAACAACTGAAGAGTCATCGCCAATACGTAAAGAAGAAGAGCGACCCAGACCCATAATAAAAGCAAACAGTAAAAACAAAATCCAATCAATTTAACCCTAGCGCCTCGTCGTACCAATCGAAGAGAAACCAAAGAGGTAGAGACGCAGTGGTCCCAAGAATAAGACGGAAGAAGCTACCCCCAGAAAATGCCTAAAAAGACTCACTACACAAAAGGGTCGCAAAACAGAACTCGAAAGCAAATAAAGTACGAGGATCGCGAAGAGGCTTGGAGGAATCAAAGAAGCACAGACAAAGGAGGTCCTCGCTAAAGAAGCCGAAAGAAACTAGGAAGAGTAGGGAAAACGGCGCGCGAAAAACCCAAGAGTCATCATTATCACAAGACATATGACTCGCACTGCCTTAACTAACCCAACCTCAAACAGACACGTGGAAATTTCATCCGATGCAAGAAACGATACAGCCCTTACCCACATACACCGTACCCAAGGGCTGGGGGGCAACTGATAAGGTTTGAAAAATGGGCTCGCAGGCCCACTCACCAAGCCCAAAGAAGTGGCTTGCCCAACGCAATACCCAGGCCCCTCTAGCACTGTACCAAACGGGCGTCTGGCCCAGGTCCAAAGGACGATCTCGATGAATTAGAAGGTCCATATCCCGCAAATCGACAGATTTCGCCAATATAGAAATGAGAACACAACTCTAACAAGATATCATCCTCGCTAATCCAACCCAAATCTTTATCAAGTAGCGAAAGGAAAATAATAACAGATTATCACGCTTGATCTCTCATAAGGAAGGAAGATTATCCCAAATAAACAATTCTTCTAAACTGTTACTAAATCCGAGCATCGATAAGAAAATCCCCATCCAATGGGAAACAACTTAGTTACAAAGTATTAAATCGTTAAACATCTACTATAAATACATGGCTACCCCAAAGGGTGAAAGGTACGCACCCTAGACGATACCATATGCAACACATTCGCCTCTAGCAGCTCTTTCTCCCCACAAAGAAACCGACTTAGGTGATCTGAGCGGCCACCCGGGGCGAAGGCCCCGCCGACCCTCTTCCCTTGTTTTGCAGAGGAGCTACTACGTCCAGAGCCCGCAGATCAACTGCAAAATGATCCCACCTCAGCCCGCATTAATCCAATAGCCCGTATCCCAACACAAAGACGGCCCCAACGACCCCCACACGCCCAAATTCCGGGCCTCCGATTGAAAAAGGCATCATCACTTGTCATTACCTCTCATCGTGCAATTTCGACATCATCAATTTGCTCCTCCTCCATTATCTAATTCAGAACCGAGAAGAACAACAACAAAAAACTTCGCCAAAAAAATAAAAATCAAAAATCAAAAATAAAATAAAACTTTGAGTCTCTCTATTCTTACTTCCTTACTCTCTACTCGAGAGGCAAAGCCTTTTATAGCTAATACATATTAAAACAATTACTAACATTATTCTAAAAGGAATCCTACTGAATAAAACCTATAAATAATCAAAATGGATAATTCCATAATATGCGGAAATAATATTTATAATATTTTCTAAATTCTTAGAGGCTGTATTGTTTTTTTCAAAGGAAAAATAATATTAAATTTTTCTCTAACTTCTACAATTTTCTATTTTCTAAAATCTCCCCATTTCTATAATCTCTCAAATTTGAAAATCTTCGATTTTCAAAACTATAAATTGAATTTCTAGAGTTTCATAATTTTTAAGAACATAAAATAAAGTGTTTTTTGAAAATATTTTAAATTATTATATATTCACTTCTTATTTTTTAAAAAGTTATTATGCAAGTATTTAGGGAATGATTAAAAAATAAATAACTATGTATACAAAATATTGTTAAAATATAATAAAACTAAGAATTGGTTTAAAACATTTTAAGATTTGAATATGATTTCACTTTTTAAAATATTATATTGTAGAATAGTATTTAGGAAACTGTTATAAAATTATTTTTCATTATTGTTTTCAAATTTGTTACCAAACCGCTATTTTTTATTTTTAAAAATAGATTTTGAAAACATATTATCCACTTAAAACAAAAAAATTTCTATGGAAATATAAAAATTGTTACTAAAAATTTTTTTTTTTGAAACTAATTCCTAAGCATTAGAGCTTATTTTAAAACACTTTTAAAATATAAACTAATCAAATAAAAAAGTTATTGAAAATAGTTGTCAAACAATCATTTATTTGAAAATTAGAATATATCTGTGAGTTCATGGTATTTTTAAAATAGCTCTTAAAAAATAATATTATCCCATTTTTTTTAATTCTCAATCTTTTATATAAATTTTAAAATAATTATAAAACTAATATTAAAACCATAAAATATGTTCTAAAAAAATCATAAATTCTCCAAATTATTAAAAAAAACTTTTTTTTTTCAAAAAAAATCACCATGTTAAAATTCTTAACAAATATAAATTAATAAATCATAAATTAACAATCTTACATGGAAAAATTAGATCTTCAACAATATATTTTTTAATTTCCAACTCAACGTGTAACGCCACGATCCCGAGATAGGTGTACAATACATTTAACTGTAGGGGCGTACCCGAGCACCAAGTGTCACACTGTGGTATTTTGGAGAGGAATGATGAAATCATAATTTATGGAACCCGAAATTGAGGTACTAGTGCTGTGGTAAAGTGGTAAATCTAAAAAGGATATAAAGGGCATAATTTGAGAAGATAAGATACAAATGAAAATAAAATGTTCGATTCAGAATATCAAAGCGTTCGGCGACTAAATCAGAATCGGGCCATGTATACAAAGTTTCAAAATCAAAGAGAGACGCCATAATAAGTAAAAACAAAAGTTAAAAGGCAATATTAAAAGCTCTCGACTTACAAGTAATTGGCCAAGAAAGCACATTATAAGATATGAGACAAACAAAAATTTCACATTTTGGCCCCAAATTTGCTAGGGCAAACCCAGAGGAGAAGGAGAAGAGAGCAAAGAAGAAGAAGAGAGGTATACAGGAGGAAAGGTTTATAAACCAAACCGATGTTTTCATTTTCTTAATCATGCAGTATTGATTTCCTAAGGCTTGTATAGATTAGTGCTCCTTTGGTCTAGGGTTTTGTGATAAAATCACATTAACCCTAAAATTTCGAGTATATGAGGTGAAACCCAATCTGCCAGAAATAAACGCTTAATCATCATAATTATATGGTTTTATATAGAATTGGTGGACTCGTTAAATTCATATGAGTTCTGGATTTTCACCTAGGGTTTTGTGGTATGAGGTTCCAAACCACCAATACAAGTGTTATGGAGTGGTTTTGAATGACTTTCATGTTGATTATTGAGGTATTACGGTTTTAAGGAATGGTTGTAAAAAAAAAAAACAAAGGAGAATGTTGGGTTTTTAAAGGAATTGCTATCAAAATTTTGTAAAACCCCTGTTCTTGTTTTGGATATAGATTAAGTTATAATCATCCAAATCAATTGATTCCAATCTTTGAGAAGAACCATAAGAGATAGGCTAAAGTGGCTAGAATGACCAAGATCAAATCAGAATTTCTACGCTCCCAACACGGATCGAACGCGAGCTCGCAATTTCACCGACATGCCTCGTTTTGATTACAGGGGTTGTTTTACATAAGCGTGAATTTCACTCATCCAAATCGAAAACATTCAAAATTCAAAACTAGACTTGGTGAATAAGCTAACAAGAAGTCATAAAGAAATTTTAAAACCCAGAAATAATTTTTAAATATTTGCCGAGCTATACGCAAATTTTGTTTCGCCACTCGAGTAATCTAGATATAAAATACAATAACTCGAAGCACGATTCAAATCTGTGCGATTCCAATTGAGAAGAACTTAGAACCATAAATTAAACGAATAAGAACACCTAATTTACGAGCCAAGACCAAATCGGCCGATAACAAGAAAGCATTCAGTTCAGCTTAACCAAATCAAGATAAAAACACAGAACTTGTGTTACGTGGGTCGGCGCCCAGGTATGAATTTTAAATCTGAAATTTGTTAGGACAAGCACGGATATATAAAGACTGATCCTAGCTTCATAATTTTCAAGACCGCTTCAATAATCTCTTCCAGACAGCGCCAGCAGTATCATTTAAAAAGGCCACTAAAATGAATGGTTTTTGTTGCGCTTTTAGGCGCCTAAGGCAAATTGTTAATTTTGGGCTTTATACGAATGTCACATGACCTCAGCGACTTATGCGAAGTATCGTTAAGTTTTTACTATACTATGCTGACACGCTGGCTGCATTCGCTGAGTCAACAGAGCTAAAGAAATGCAAAGAATGGAAGCCAAGGCCAAGCTGTAAACAGTTATGAGTGTTCTAAACCCATTTTTCTAAATACTAAATGCATTATTATTATAAACTGCTTTATACCTAAGATTTAATTGCCATATTTCAGAAACCATATTTCCAAGAAGAAGAAATTATTGATTTAAACCATATTCAAATAAAGAATTATTGATTAAACCATATTCAAAAAATAAAGAAATGGTTTTTAATTATTAAGTCCACAAGCTGCTAGGAAGAAGAAAGCAATGGTTTTAAATTGAAAACTATATTTTAGTACAAGAAACGGTTTCTGATTTAAACCATAATCAAAAGTTAAAGAAATGGTTTTGAATTGTAAACCATTTTTCAAAGAGTACAAGAAGCAAAATAATATTTATGTAAATGCGCTAACTAAAATCCCTAGTTCTAAGCAAGCATAATGCATGAGTAGATTCCGTGATGCACTACAAGCAAGTAGGATATCATATACGTATTTTTAGTTTGCCCCGTCGGCAAACTTAGGTCATGCATCATAATAAAGAGACCGTGGGTATCGATAAGAGTATATAGGGTTAACGCTGGGTTATCCAACATGGTGATACGCACCAGTCAATTCCACCATATTGCATTTTTAAGGTGATGCGACACGTGTCCTTCCACCGCACGGTCGATGCCTGTGCCCCGTGGTTCACTAGGTACAAAGAAACAAGCATAGCCTCCCAATGGTTGATGTTTATAAGCATGATCATACAGCTGGTAAATCAACTATCGCACAAGCACAATCACATATGCTCCCCAGAGATTTGATGTACGATCGAGCCCTGTGCCCCCGCTTTTTATTTCAAAACATCGCTGAGTTCGTGCTCCAAGGGTTATTTTCAAACTATGCACTGAGCCAAGGTTCTCAGATGAGTAAAAAGTTTTAAACTTTTTAAAGCAAGAAATTTGAGAAATGTTTTATACATTTTTAAAGCAAGAGGTTTATAAAAAATTTTATAAACTTTGCAGCAAGTAAGGTAGCAAGCAAGCAAGAGATTTGAGAAAGTTTTATGTTTTGTTAAAAGCAAAGCGGTTAGTTAGCAAGAGTGAAAAGTTTTCAAACTTTTAAAGAAGAAAGAGATTATTTAAAAGTTTCTTTAAACTTTTTAAAGAAAAGCAAAGCAAAGTAAGCAAGTATTAAAATTTTGAAAACTTTTAAATCAAGCAGATTACAAGCTTCAAACTTTTAAAAGTTGAAAGAGCAAAGAAGCACAAGTTTTTAAACTTTTAAAGAAGTAAGAGATTTATGAAAAGTTTTAGAAACTTTAAAGTAAGCCTTAAAATAATCAGAAAGAAGTTTTTACAAGCTAAACGTTTTCTAGTGCCAAATATTTTATAAAGATACACTCACCGAGCTCATGTAGTAGCCTATTATTTTCCGTTTTAAAACTATTTTCCAAGTACGTGCACGCCTGACTGAGTAGTTTAGATTCTCCGATCGTATTTATAGCTAGATTACTATTTTGTGTAAGGAAATACTTTGAATTTGTATAAAGGAATATATGTGTGTACATAAGGTGGTTTAGTGAAATAAAGTAGGAGCTTGGAGGCTCTATAGAAATAATGTTGTTGGTTATTATATTTGAAATAGTGTAATTGTGTATACAGGATTTTGACAAGGTCCCATGTTGTAAAACCCAGAAAATTCAATTTTTCCAAAATTAAGAACGGTAATTTCATTAAAACCAAAATCTCAGATCTCGGATGACGAAACTGGATTGCGCTGCTAAATTGCCTCAAAATCTAGTGACCTTAAAAAGCTAGGCCGACCTCGAGATAGTCTAATATTTTACTTAATTTCTCGTGATAAATCAAGCAGAGAATCCTTGCGACAAGCATTTTTAATAAAAATTTCTAAAGCTCTAAACTACTAATTAAAGCTTCATTTAAAAGAATTGAATCAAAAGAAATAAAATTTTTCGACAAAAACGATCCAATGAGGTAATAGTAAGTTATGTATTCAAAATAATAATAATAATAATATAATAATAATAAAATAAAATTCAAATAAAGGGAAGCAAAAGGCCATTATTGGCGGGAGTGAGACGGAGGGGAAGGAGCGTTGAAGAGAGAGAGATTTATTTTTTATTTTTCTCTCTTAGTTTCTTTTTCGCATCTACGAAAAATTCCAACACCGTCTGCGATTTCGCTTCTGGCTAAAGGCAAAATTGATCTACGCGATGAGAGCTACGCGTGGACACCAAAAAGTTGGAGTTTCGACAAACTCTGTGAAGTAGGGGTTTCATCCTACTTGTTTTACCCTTGTTTAAGTGTTTTGTAAATGGTTGAGTTGGTTTCGTGCCATGAATGGGCCGCTTGATCTACCAAATCTTGGAACCGAAGTGTGAAAATTTTTGGAGAATTTTTGAGTTTACCTGGGATACCCGTGACTCGTGCAGTAATTGCCTTGCTTATGAAAGCTTGATGTGTTAACATGAGGTCACACTATATGGAATATAATCGTGTATAGGGCCTTGGAGATGAAATTGTGATTGCCCAATTATATAATATAATCAGCGATAGCCATCGGAGATAAATCGCTGATTTACTCCAATTATATGGAATATAATTGCAGCATAGGTCATTGGAGATAAATCGTGAATTGCCTGATGAGCTAATTTGGGTGTTGTTTGATCCATATCATTAATTACATGCGAATTGCAATTGGTAACGCTTCGTATACTCATTATATCGGGTATATATATTGTATAAATGGTTTTGGAAATGGCATAATGTATTTTCATATGCACTAGATAACCTAGAATTTAGGTGGAGTGCATGACATGAATTTTATGAAAAACGAACATGGTTACTAAAGGAATTTCACAAGATGATTTTCCGGAGAATTGGGTTGGGAGATGGGCCAACAGATCATTTCGGATGAGGACCATGACTGTTTCTGAAAGCTCACCAACCAATTCGCCTCGGAGGGTAGTCCCATATTTTTACCAACACGTTCGGTAGTGTATTTTCAAGAACAACAAGTTTTGTTTTGAAAATGATATTTTTCATACATAGCTTAGGTAAGTGTGAGGGAGTCGGTAGAGGACTCGAGATACTTCGAACGTGTTACTTAAACATTCAAGTAAATGTGATTTAGTTTGAATGTGTGTTTAAATTGGAGCATTGCATATGCACTTAGGTGCCGAAAAGTTATGTTGCCCGAGAGATGAAAACACACGGACATGGTTATCACCCAGACTTAGAGTTTAGTGATAGGAGTCAGGAGAGACTCGAGATGAAAACACACGGTCGTAGTTATCACGTAGACTTGTGAGCTGAGTGATAGGAGTCGGAGTAACTCGAGAGATCTGATACCCATTGAAATTTATCGGAGTGCTAGCATTTGTACCGCAAGAGCTCAGATATGGATGTCATCTCATGACATGGATTAGGCTGACGATCCATTGATCGTCATGATCGGTGGACCTTGAAAGGTCATCAAGCATACAATTCAAGGGTGGGATTGTGTAGAGTTACATATGCACGTGGTTGGATGAGTATGTGTGTGGAATTTCAAGACAAAATTCTTTTAAGGGGGGGAGAATGTGAAACCCCGATAAAAATCTAATTTTCTGAAAAAGGGCGAAATGGTAATTTCGGTCAAAATCCGGAATTTTTCTAGATCTCGGATGACAAAATGGACTTCACCGTTGAAATCATCTCGCGAAATCTAGCTACCATGTCGAATTTCGTCGAATTTCGAGATAGTTGGAATTTCATGAAATTTGAGGCACGTAGAGGAGTACGTGACACTTGACATTTTATGAGTGGCTCAAGAGGTGCCACATGTCAAGCTGTGGGCTAGTCAAACATGAGCTCAAGTGTGGGCCATGGGTAGACACATGGCATGATGCCATTTGAAGGAAATCTCAAAGTGGTTGAATAAGAGGATAAGGTGTAATCCTCTCAACCAATAGAAAATGTATATGCTGCACGAGAGGACTTTTCTCATTCCCAATCTCACCTTTCAAATGGGTGTAGAGGAGAAGAGAGAGGGGAGAGAAAGAGCAGACAATAGGGGAGAGATTTTACAAAGAGAGTGTCTACCTTCTCTCTAGAATTTCCAGCGATCGGACTGTCGATTTCCGGCGAGATTAGAAGGCTAGGTTACTCTCACTAAGAAAGACTACGCTGGTATCATTGGGGAGTTTCGCAAACTCCCGGAAGGTAGGGGTTTTTCTCCTACTTGTTTTACTCTTTTGTCTATGTCATTTTAATGTGGAAGGGATTTGTTAAGGCCTGGATATCGCGGGTTCGCCCAAAAGATTTGACCGAAAGTGAAGAAATCCCCTCGGTGTGGGAGCCTTTGAAATACCACTGACCGTTGTGTGGTTTGCGGGGCGAGCGTTTCTGCTATTTCCATGAGTGAATAACATGTTGATTGTGATTTTGTGGGTAGTTCCAAGATGAACTGCCGGATTGTATGTTAGCCCATGTAAGCTAATCTTATGTTATTGCTATGAATAATGACATGTGGATAGTGTATGAATCTTGTTAATATATGCATGAGTGATATATTAGCATGTGTTCATTGTTTGGTGTGCCATTGCATGAGCATTAGGTGGGGAGTAACCCAAGTAGGAAAATTCCACTACTGGGCATTGCTCACCCTGTCGAGGGAATATATTTATTTTAGGTACTGAAGGTGCACCCGAGGATAGGACGCATTTGAGACCGTAGAGACGAAGAAATGGTCAAACTTGCCTTATTATGTATTTTTGTAAAAATCTGGGCAAAAGACCTTGTTCTGGATAAATTGTAAACAAAACAAATTGTAATAAAATTCTTTTTGTATAAAATATACATTTTTGTGAGTATGGATGTATGGGCCCGACGTGACCATTTTACTCACGTATGGGTCTCATGATGAGAGACATGTAAATTTCCGCGGGTTGACGAATTGTCAACGGACACCCCGGTTTCAGGGAGCCACATTTAGGCTTAACCATGTGGGAGGATACCGAACAAAATGGTGGAGTGAGCGGTGAACCCTAGGCAAGTGGTGCTTCACGTAAGGCATGTTCCCGAACGTAGTGAAAGACAATGAAATTCAGGTTTAAGGGGGGGCTCGATGGAACTTTATTCAAGTAGAGGATCATTGGGTGTGCACCCAAAGTCCCACAATATATCCCACATCAATTAGAAAATTGAAGGGTTATGAGTTTATAAGTATAGACTATATCTAATTGGTTAGAGGCCTTCTAGGGACTATACTACTTATTAAGATAACGATAGCTATATTCTTAAATCTCATACAACTCATAATCCTCCTAATGATAAGAGTGGGGTGGATGCTTCTTCAATGGAAGCATTAAAGAAAATTAACCTAAAAATAATACTCCCTCCGTTTGAAAATAACTAACGTTTTAGAGAGTTTGTTTTATTTTTATTTATCTGTCGTTTTAAAAAATAAAAAAAGAATTTATTACTTTTTTCCAATTTTAGCCTTTATATACATGAAGCAAGCATCTATTGTTTTAGCAATGAAGGAGACTCCTCGTTTTTAACCCTCATGATTAATACCATCGGTTTATACTAATTTTTGTGGGAAATAAATATCTATAATTTTAAATTGAAATTTTTGCACAAAAAAAAATTAATGCTAAAAGAATGAAGAGCGCTGACATTTTTTGGAAGAAGATAAAGAGTAAATGAGAAAATATGATAATTTTTGGGAGAAAATAAAGAGTTAATAGAAAAATAATAATAATTTAGTCTTTTTTGTGGAGAGAGAGTGTGTTTTAATAATTTTCTTAATATGTGTGCAAAAACCTTAAACGACTAAGAGTTTTCTAAACGGAGGGAATATTAACACTCCCTCCTAATTAAACTCTAAATCCTGGGGGCAAATTAATGCTTCTTCAATGGTGAAAATAATTTTGTTGTACTTACAACTTGTGATTTATATCCTCCCATATTAGTTTATATCTCATATACTCTAACTGAGATTCTTAATGTCCATGAAGGAGAATAATCCACACAAAAGTCTACACTAACAGGTTAAAAATTGCAAGAGAAGTTGACATAAACCATTGGAGAACTGTCATGGTAATTTCATATTCTCAGTCAAGTTTTAAATTGTTAAAAGTAACTTTCAATGATATCTTTACAACTGAGCTAGGAAGAAGAAACATGTTGGAGATTAATCTAAAGCAACTTCACAAACAAAGTAAACTGTAAGCAAAGCAAAGAGAAGTCTTACCTACCATAGCTGCACATTTCTGGAATGAAACAACTTTAGTACATCATTTCTGCTTGAGCTTGCCATTAATATCAAAAACTTGAGCTTCCATATGATTGTAACGATAAGTCAATTCTCGCATTGGTGGTATATTCTTGGCTGCAAATAGCATAATGTGAGGCATTCTCTTGTCATTATGATCATAAAGGACCTTCTGGGCATAAAGGTTGGGTGAAGAGCTATGTTTGATGAATCTTCCTACGTTCCCAAATTTGGCTGAATCAATGGTAAAGCCCCCATTTCCAAAGCCAAACAAATACTTGTGATCATTAGCAGCTGCCCTTCGTTCAACTTCCTTGTCTTGGATTATCAGCTCTCCTACATATTCGCATATAAAACTTCCAGTTGGAATATAGTTTCGTGACCGAACACCCCATCCTGTTGATTTGGTCTTGTAAATCTGCAACGGGAGCTTGATGCCATTTTGGGTCACTCGAATGTTACAAGAAGGCGGGCACTGGCAGAAAGGACCACACTCATAAATCCAGGGCTTTTGTTTAGTAAGATTCCCATGGCAGTTAAATGGGATCTCACCTCCATTCTTGAGGACGACACAAGCACATTTCACAGAATCTGAGCATCCGTTGGTGCAATCACAACCACTTGGAACAGACAAGATAGAACCCTCTGAGTACGCTGGCGCGGCTATGTAAAGTTGGGGTTGGCCGAGGTTTCGTAATCAATTTCGTTCACCACAAGGATAGGTATCGCCTCTTTCCCCAAAGAAATGTCATTTGAAAGAGTTTTCCTGCATACTTTTGATATTTTTGACAAGCTCAGTTCTCTTCGATCAAACTTTGGTTCTCCTGTCATCCTTTTCAATTGGAATTTATAAACAAGTGTACCAAACTGACCTCTTTCCTGCCAATACTTGTCCACAAAATACAGACCATCGTAAGTGTAGCCATTGGAGGTTGTATTTATAGCTTGAAAACCACGAGTGACCTACAGGAGTTTTTAGCACCAGCTTGGCTCTGAGTGCAAGGTTTCGTTCGAAGTTTCTGGTCTTCAGGCTGTTTATCATGTCCAACCATTGGATTTCCGCCTTGACCCGAGTATATCAAAACATCAGAAGACTCTTTGGCATTAGCATAGCGGCCAGAATCAACAACACTGATGGCCAGTACTTTTCCATCCTTCTGTATGTAATCTATACCATTCTGAAAATGACTATGAAGGCCAACAATAGCCAATTCAACTCTATAGCGAAACAAGCAATCGACTTCAATGCCAGGAACATGTCCTAGTTGCTTAGTAGTGTTTACCTGTGCTCTGTTGCCCTTTGAGGGTCATTGCTGCCACCATGGAAGCTTCCTAGATTAATTTTTGACCTGTTAGATTTGCCCTCGTTTGGAGCTTCTTCTAACACCTTCTTGGAATAGATTTAGAGTCCTTTCCACTCTATTGTTCATAAATTTCATTTCCTGTGTCCTTGGAAATCTTGCCCTTCCCGCTTATTTCAATTTCATTCACAGTATTTCTCAACACATTTTTTCCTTGGTCAGCTTTATTTTCAACTTTCTGGCTCCAAGGATCCAATTCAGACAACTCTCTCTCTGATTGATGGTGAATGTGGATTTCTTTCGCATCTTCACCATCCCGTCTACCCGAAAAACCAGATGTCTCACCATCTCTGGAATCTTCCCCACCCTGTATTTCCTGTCCAAGTGAAGAACAGATTTCTTTTACATCATCTCCTCCAGAATCATTTGGAACTTCATTTCCAGTTTCTTTGCAACCACTCCTTTCTATGGAACTTTGAGAAGAACCGGCATCCTGAATTTTCTGTCCAAGCAAACTACGAACTTTTCTTGCATCACCATCCCATTTGCCCACAAAACCAGTCATTTCACCAACTCCTCCTCCAAAGTTATTCCTAATTTCACTGCTTCCTTCATAAGACCTCTTTGCTATGGCACCAGCGTAAGCACTGTCGTCCCGCATTTCCTGTCCCGGAGGGCCTGAGTCTCCACCAAACTCCTCACTAATGGAGATATTGCCAGAGGAAGAGGTAATCTGAGACCTGGCCGGAAAATCCCGGACAACAGGACAGCTTCTAACTTTCTGCCTTCTAACTTCAGTATGAATTGTGGAACTGCAGCTACCGGATCGATATCCTCACCAGGAGCCTGGAAAGTTTCCAGCAGTTCCAATAGCAACATTGTCTCCAATTACTTTGGATTCCTTAGAGGGATGAACACCCTTTGGCCAATCCCGAACAGCATCAACAATTGGACGGTTGAATCTCCGAGGAAAACTTCGACATGGATCATTGTCATGGCTTTCAAATGACTGTTTTTTGTGTGTCTTCTTCATAGGGGAATTGCCAGAAACTTATAAACCTTTATAGATGGATCTAAGCTAACAAAAAACATACCAAATTAAATTTCTGCAGAGAATAAATCAATAATAATCAATACCTTATGAATTTCAGAGACAATAAAACGGGAAACCAAGAATAGAAATCATATTCCACAATAGAAAAAAAAAAAAATGAAGCTATGAAAGTGGGAAGAGAACTCGGAATTTGGTCTGAATGTGTTTCTATTTTAACAAAAAAACTAAGAACCTAAAAGCCAAATAAAAGGTCCTTTTATTTCTGTACATGTTCTTGACAACCAAACAGAATTGATAGAAATTGAAAAAAAAAAATGAACCAAGATTTGAACCTCTTCAACTTTACTTTTTTTTAGCAACCAAACTGCACAAACAAAAAATCCTTCAGTATGATAAAGAGTTACAGTTATTTTCTTCCTATATTTTCTCGGCATGCCAAACACATTAATGAAATTCCCACTCCAAAACAACGACTAGTACTAAAGGTAAGTGGCTCAACCCCAATTTTTTCTCAGCAAACAAACACCGTAAAAAAAATAAAAATGGTACAGAAAAACATGATCGAAAAGAAAATGACAAGGAACGGAAAATGGGAGAGAAACGGATTCAAACAATGTAAAAATTAAGAGAAATACGTACCTAGATGTTCTTCAGAGGATTCTGAATGAAAGGGAAAGAGATGAAGAAATTTGGATTGTTAAGAAATGAGGGGTTTGATTCTTTGAATTTGAGGAAATGTCACAGTACAAATCTAATACTACCAGGTGGGCCCCACTTTCTGTTTTTGTAGGGGGAAGGAAAATTGTGTGAGAAATATTAAGGGTTTGTTTGGTTTCCATTTTTTTTTTTTAAATTGTTTTAGAGAGCAATTTTTGAAAATACAAAGATCGTGATTTCAGTTTTTAAAAATTGTCCCGGTTTTTAAAAACTGTTATAGATAGTAATTTTCCAAAAAAGGAAGAGAGGAGCAAATAAATATTCTAATTTTCCATTTTCAGCTTTAAGCGAATCAGTGGCAAATATTAATACCAGTTTGCTTTTCTTTTAAAAAATTGTTCTAAAGAGAGTTTTTTAAAGACAAAGATCATGGTTTCAGTTTTTAAAAATTGTTCCGGTTTTTTAAAACTATTCTAGATAGTAATTTTCCAAAAAAAGAAGATAGTAGTAAGGGGAAGGAAAATTGTGTGAGAATATTAAGTGGGTTTGCTTAGTCGCAAAACTATTCATAGAGTGAAGTTTTTTGAAACAAAGATCACAATGTTTTTTTTAAAAAATTGTCTGCTTTTAAACGGTTCTAGATAGTAATTTTCCAAAAAAGAAGAGAGTAGTAAGAAAACCCACTTCTGCTTTTGTAAGGAAGGAAAATTGTGTAAAATATTATGGCTTGTCGTGCTAAAAACGCTGAGAAAGAGCTAAAACACAGACACTGCTTTCGTATTTTTAAAATTGTTCCGGTTTTTAAAAACTGTCCTAGAAAGTAATTTTCCAAAAAAGGAAGAGAGTAGTAAGGGGGCCCAACTTTCCCTTTTTGTAAGGGGAAGGAAAATTGTGTGAGAAATATTAAGGGTATGTCTGGTTTTGGTTTTCTTTAAAATAAAATTGTTTTAGAGAATAGTTTTTAAAAACACAAAGATCATAGTTTCAGTTTTTAAAAATTGTTCCGATTTTTTAAAACTATTCTAGATAGTAATTTTCCAAAAACCGAAGAGAGAGGAGGGTTAGTTAGGTTGAATTAAGTTCATAGGGGATGGGTAGGGAGTCGAGGAATGGGGAATTTGAAAATATATATATAATAATAATAATAATAAATAAATAAAATTAAAAATTAAAAATTTAATAATAATAATAATAATGCATAAGCAATTTTGGGGTCTACAATATCATAAAACAAAAATTATATAAAATTCATAAAAATACTCTAAATTTTTTTTTAAATATTTTTCTTTTCTCAAAAGCACATTAAAAATTGATTAGATAATAGTTATCTTTTGAAAATCTTTTGAAAAATTATCATCGCAATGAAAATAATTATAATATTAAAATTTTAAAATATATTATTGAAATTTAGCGATTAAAAATTAATTATTATTATAATTAGGCTTTTTTAATATTAAAAGATATCTCTATCATTTTCTTCGCAATAAAATGATTCTTTCACATAGATATGATTCTTGGCAATATCGCCGACTTGTTATAATATGTGGTTATGTTGTTTTGGTACCATGGTAAGCGATTCAAATAGCAAAACATATTTGAGTCGATTGTTTATGTTATATATTAACCTGGATATGTGTTATCTTCTTAAGTCTTTAACAAATTTGATTCTATGTTTTATCGAATGTATTGTTAATTTAAATCAATAATTTTTTTTTTTAAAGCATGGGATCTCTTGCATAATTAAAAAGAAATTGCTAAAGAGTAATTTATTTTATTTTATTTTATTGGCAATTACAATTTACAACCCATGTGCAAATATGGTAATTGAATATAAGGGCATTCTGCTAATTTAAAATTTATATCATATTCAATATTTTTAGTATTTTCTCTACTGTCATTTTTAACTTTAATTTTCTAGAAAAAGAAAATAATAATAATAAATAAGAATCAACAATCTTATTTGATAAAATAAATATTTTATAAAAATGGTGCAAGTATGTGACTCTTATTTAGTATCTAAGGTTTATATAGGTTGTACCTGATTATATTATAGTTGTACATAAGCCTCAAATACCGGTACCCATATAAGATTATTTGATCCTCATTTTTCAAATAGTTTGAAATTTATACCTCATAACATAGTTTTCCCAAAAAAAAAAAAAAAAAAAAAATTATCATATCCAATATTTAGTATTTTCTAATTATCATTTATACTTTAATTTTCTAGAAAAAAAAAAGAAAATAATAATAATAATAATAAATAAGGACCAAAGAATCTTATTTAATCAAAAAGTCTAAATATTTGATAAAGAATGATGCATGTATGTGAGTCTTATTTAGTACCTAAGATTTATATTGATTGTACATAGATTATATTATGGTTGTACCCAATGATTATATTATTTGATCCTCATTTTCCAAATAATTTGGAATTGATACCCTATAACATAATTTTTGTAAAACCCGAAAAAAATTCAATTTTTCTGAAAAATGGTAAAACGGTAATTTCAGTTGAAAACCGAAAATTCCTTAGATCTCTATGACGAAATGGACTGCTTCAATTGCCTCAAGGAATCTAGTGACCTTGGTGTTTCGTCACCCCGAGACAAATGAATATTTACGAATTTCTCACGATAAATCGCTGATTCGTGTGGACGAGATTTTTACTTAAAATCTCAAGCCAAAAATGGTTTGAGTTAAAGTTCATTTAAATAATTGAACCTGAAGAAATAAAAATTTTGGGAGAGAAACTTATTCCAACATGGTAATATAAGTTAAGTATCCTAAATAATAATAATGATAATAATAATATAATATTATAATAATAAATAAAAAGGATAAATGGAAAATCAAAGGGGAAGGAGAGAGAGAGATGAGAGATTTTTAATTTTTATTTTTCTTTTTTAGTTTTTATTTTCAGATCTACGAAAATTGGACCGTCGAATTTCGTCGGGGCTGAAGGCAAAATTGATCTATGCAATGAGAGCTACGCGTGGACACTAAAAAGTTGGAGTTTAGACAAAACTCCGTGGAGCAGAAAAATTTATCCTACTACTTTACCCCTCGTTTAAGTGTTTTGTAAACGCCATGTTGGCTTTGAGGTCGTGAGTAAATAGCTTGATCGGTCCCAAATCTTAACCTGCGTGGAAATTTTTGGAATTTTTGAGCTCATTTGGACAAAATTATGAATTCAGATGGGCTGTTTGGGGTGTTTGTTTAATAATTTACGTAAATAAATTGTGCGATAGTCACGGGTATAAAATTATGATTTACTCCAATTATATGGAATATAATCAGGAGTATAGACCATCGAGATGAATGCGAATCGCTTCTTGCCGAGTTTTAATCGCGTTGTTTGATCTATATCATTTAATTACATGTGCCGCGCTGACCGCAAATTTGAGAATATTGCATAATTAATATAATCGACATATATATATTGTATAAATGGTTTTGGAAAATGGCATAATGCATTTTCATATGCACTGATAACCTAGAGATTAAGTGTTGTTACGATATGAATTTTCCGAATGAATACGGCATAAACGACTCTACAGGATGATTTTCCTGAGAATTGGGTTGGAAGATGGTCCAACAGATCATTTCGGATGAGGACCATGATCAAGCTTTTGGAAAAAGCCTACGAACCGATTCCGCCTTTAGGTATCCTATATTTTTACCGAAACTTGGGTAGTATATTTTCAAGAATTAATAAGTTTTGTTTTGAAAATGATTATTTTCTTCACATGGCTTAGGCAAGTGTGAGTGAGTCTGAGACTCAAGACATAACCTTATTTAGACATATTCAAGTATGATCACGTATTTACTGGAAAGTGTGTTTAAATCGAGCATCAGACACAGATGAAGCGGTAAGAAAGAACTCCATTTGTGGTGATTCCACTACTGGGCGATAGCTCACCTTGTCGAGGGAACATTTTTCAGGTATTGTGTGTTCGAGACATCATTCTTAGAGACCGATTTTGAAGAAAGTCTGGTCATTTACGTTTTGACACACGTATTAATTATAGATTTTAATATGTATTTGTATTAAGAGAAATGTTATAACCCCGAACTAATGAATATATTTTATTAGATATAGATTTTGTGAGTTGAACTATTTAAATATAGTTGGGTATATTTGATGAGTGTTGGATGCAGGGCCTGCTTGACCATTTTTACTCAGATGCATCTTAAGTATACGAGACGATAAATTTTTCCGCAGGCACTGGTGGTAAATAATCTGAATTTCCTGGCTTGGGGGTGTCACAATTTTCCCAAAAACATATCCAATATTTATTTTCATTATCATTTCTACTTTAATTTTCTATAGAAAAATATACACAATAATAATAAATAAGGACCAAAGAATCTTATTTAATAAGAAAGTCTAAATATTAGATAAAGAATGGTGCATGTGTGTGAGTCTTATTTAGTATCTAAGATTTACATAGATTGTACCTAGATTATATTATGGTTGTATCCACGATTATATTATTTGATCCTCAATAATTTGAAATTGATACCCTATAACATAATTTTTCCAAAAAAAAAAAAAAAAAAACATATCCAATATAGAATGGTGTATGTGCGTGAGTCTTATTTAGTACCTAAGATTTACATAGATTGTACCTAGATTATATTATGGTTAAAATTCCACGATTATATTGATACCCTATAAATACAATTTCTCAAAAAAAAAATCATATCCAATATTTAGTATTTTTCTCGTTATCATTTCTACTCTAATTTTCTAGAAAAAAGAAAATAATAATAATAACATAACACACAAGGAAATAATCATATTGGTACAAAATGCATGCCTTATTTAAACTTCAATATAATAAATAAATAAATAAAAGTAAAAGAAAAAATCAAATTAAATTTTTAAAAAATTGTTAATAGTAAAACTTACAAGTGAGATACATCTACGTATGAACAAGAAAGAAACCAGAAAGGTGGCCAAGAGATTGAAGTCTTGGAAGTTGGAGCCATATTTGAAACTTTTTTTTTTCTCTTAGAAATGTATGTTAATAATTTTACCCCCAAACCCATATTTATACAATTAGATGTCAGTCAGAAGGACTAAAATACAAGGCATATTTTCCCATAATTAAAATAATTTTGAAGATCATTATGCCATTTAAATAATCAGAACATAAAGAGAATATTTAGAAGATTTTACGTGTTGATTTATCTTTTACTATACTTATTCTTTATACATGAATTTTATATACTTATTCTTTATACATGAATTTTAAATATTTATTTAACATTTTTTCCTAATATTTATTTTTTAATCTAGTTTCCTTTAACCTCTTGTTTCCATACATCTTTCCGAACTCTTTTAAACTTATATTAGTACATATTATTATTATTATTATTCATCATCATCATTGAAGTACATTTTTTCAGTGAATTATTGTTTTTTTTTTTAAGTCAAAATTTACACCTAAACACTTTAGTTATAAACTATAAACTGTTTTACTGAGACTGAAACCCGGACCCCTCATCTCTTTATGTCTTACCTTTTTAAATGCTCTACCATATACTAAAATACTAAAATTTATAGATGAATATACTAAAATTTGGCTTGATTTGATGGATATGATATGAGATAAAATAAGAAACAAAATAATGTGTTTTCATATTTTTTTTGATCCAATCCTATATCTCATCAAAAATATTTTCCATGAGTCTCATAGGTAGAGGTGGCAATTCGTGTCGATGAGTCATGTTCGTGTTGTGTTAATGTGAGAATCGTGTCAATATTCGTCAACCCAAACACAACACGAATAATAAAAGTGTCAATATTCACTAACCTAAACCCAACTCATTTATTATTCGTGTTAGGCATATCAACATGAATATGCTCTATTTAATTTGATTATTTAAAATAATAAGAATTATAATTAATCATCCATGCATGTTTAACACAAATAATCTATTAAATTTAACATGTTTAATTTTATCATTTAAATTAATAAGAATTATAATTAATAATTCATTTAACACAAATAACTTATTAAATAGGTTAATTAATTAATATAACAATTAAACGGGAGTCAATTCGTGCCAAATTCGCAAGCAGTAAGGCCAACACGAATATGACCCATTTATTAAACGTGTTAGGCAGATCAACACGAATATGACCCAAACAAGATTATAGTCAACCAAAACCCGCAAAAATCGTGTTGGATTCGTGTCATGTTTGTGTGTCGTGTTAAATTTTACTAGCCCTACTCATAGGTTTTAAAATCTTTTATATTTCTTAATATATATATATATATATATATATATATATATATATATATATATATATATATATATATTCCTAATATATTTTTACTCTAGCTTCCTAGCTTATTTCATGCATCTTACCTTTCTCCAACTTTTTCTCCTATTATAATATTATTATTATAATAATAATTTTTAAAAATAATTTAAATAATCTATTTACAGGAATTTTTCCCCATTTTTTTATATTTAATTTAATATATGGGATGTCAAACAAAAGGATCGCCAACAAGCCATTTCCTTAATTAAAAATAATAATTTAATTATCATGGAAATACATTTTTAAGTGAATTATTTTTAAAATTAAAAATAAATTTTAGAGCTGAAAGTACTAAGATTTGGCTTGAGTTGATGGCTGTTATATGAGTTAAAATAAGAAACAAAATAATGTGTCTTTATATTTTTTTTCTTCCAATCCTATAGTGGCGTTTGATTTTTTTTATTTAATGCTGAATATAACCTTTTTTTTAGCTCAAAATTGAATAGTATTTAATAGCATTTAGTATTAAGTTGTTTATTTTTAACATTTGATAATGAGTAGGGATGACAATGGGACGGATTATTTCGGGTTTTTTCCCCACCCCACTTTGATATGGGACGGGGTTTGCATTTAATCACCTAGCTTTAGTGGGTTTGAGTTTATTTCAAATCAAACGACCCGGGGCGGTCTCAAGTATTGTTACTCCCTCCCTTTCTCGATTATATTTTAAAAATATTTTTTTATTATTTTATTTTATACTTTAATGTAAATAATAATAATAATTATTATTATTAGAATGTTTTTTAATAAATAATTTATAAAAATTCATAATATTTGTATTTTTATGAAATATATTAATTTTTAATGTAATAAAATAAAAGGTGTACTAAAAATTAAAATTAAAATAAAACAAAATTAAGGTAAACGATTCGTTTAGGAATTTTTCTTATCCTCACCCTACCATTTAATTTTTTTAAATGATACGGGTTTCGTGAATTGAAAAATAACGACGGCCGGAATAATGGGGCCACTCGTCCCAAACCCCTCCCGTTGTCATCCCTATATCGAGTATTGCTAAATTTCTTCCTCGCTGAAAGCAAATGATTAAGTTTATTTTTATTTTAGGAAATGACTTTTCTCATCAGAAAAGCCCAAATATTTTCACTTTTTCTATTCATAACTTTAAAAATTCAAGAATAAGTCGTGAAAATTTTAAACAAATGCCTTAATACTAAAATCTATCTCGCCTTCTCAAAGATTAAGTCAAAAAACAAAGAATCCCATATCTCATCAAAAATATTTTCCATGATTCCCATAGGTTTTAAAATCTTCACAGATTTGCCATTTTATATATATATGATTTATTGTTTCATAGAATAAATTGTTGTATTTTTTAATTTTGTGATTGGGTATTAATCAATTATTAAGATTTGTTTATTGGATATTAAATAATATCAATTATGTATTATTATTATATTATGTAACCCGATATAGCATCGACCAATTAATACGTAATCGACGTGGTCGGGATAGTCTTGCATGGCAAGCCTGACTATCCATAAGTACCTATTTATGAGAGATCCCTACTCTCATCTTATATAAGCCTCCGACTCTCCCCATCCAATGCAGATTAGGCATTTAAGATATCGATAGAGAGCAATCATCTCTCTCTCTCTTTCTCGCCTCACCAAACAGCCTCACTTTCTCTGAGAAACTATGGATCCTACTTTGGTGCTGCCATACGACTCGAGTCCCACTCCCCGACATGCCAGCTGCATTTAACATGCTATATTGCATATCTACATAAGTTTTTTCTATCAATTCCAGATCAGAGCTAAATCGATAACGACTATGGTTGTTCATCCGTATGAACCCTAATAATTTGTGTTGATTGAGATTTACTTGTTTTATGAAATTTTCACTTTTAGGTTTTGTTAATCTTATTAGTATGAGTTCTATTTTGGATATGTTCTGGAATCAAAAGGTTTGGGATTATATTGTTCAGATTTATGACCCTATTTTCGTCAAATTGCTAAAAAAAAAAATTGTAAAAAAAACAAAAACAAAAAGGAGGTGTCCAAAACCTTACCGTGGACATGGCCGAAACCCTCATTGTTTTTCCTTCGATCTACACATTCTGGGTGATATTTCATAAATTTAAACCTTAAATCATATCGTAAAATGGTGGGAGAAATGAGGAGTTCGTAAACTGTAGTTTTGAAGTGTGCTCACGACCGAATTGCAGGAACAGGCAAGGGAGATGAAATCCGGGATTTAGTTGTCAGGATTTCTGCTTCGGGCCCAAATATTTTTTTTGGTTAAATTGATGTATTTTGTGGATTATGCAATTGTATACCGACCGTACCCATCAACTAGTGATATTATTTCGCATAATTATGATTTTACTTATCGTGACATAATTATGCAAACATTGTAGAAATTAAATAATTTAAATTCTTTAGAATTTTAATTGAATTCATATGAATGTTTGACTAAAATAATTATACCCATCAGGTATGTTATTAGTGTAATTTGTTATTAATGCAAGGTGTACTATTTGTTCTAAACTTATGTCAAATTATGTTTCGAAAGTACTCCATCGTATTAGAATTTTGCGACATGAGATCATGTACATTGTATACTTATATTTCCTTTATCATGGATTCGTGACCCTTAGGCAAGATCATGATAAATAAGAAATCAGCTTAATAGGTATGTTTGGTTGTAATGTATGGAATCATTTATTTGTGACCGCATGGTAATATTATGTTATGAAGTGCATATTAAATGTTTCCTTTCTACTCGTGCCACCATTGCCTATGCAATCGACTTCCGCTAAAACTCGAATGGGACCAATTATGAGGATCGGAAAGAGTCTCCGATCTATATTCGCTATCACCAACATAGATTTGGTTTGAGAGAGGCAAGAGCCCCCGCTTTAACGATCAATCTAATGCTGTCGATAAGGCTTCTCGGAAAAATGGGATCACCGAATTGCAGTGTGCCTCATGGTTATGAAATATACCATGAAGAAGCCAATTAGACAGAGCATTCTGTAGATCGAGAATGTCGTAACCTTTCAAATCATATGTACCCTAATGTATGCTCAGCTCAGACTCGCTTCCTGGAGCATTGCTTTTGGTCGTTAATGCTTTAGGGAGATACTTGAGCAATCCAGGTTTGAATCATTGGAAAGTCGTGAAAAAGGTCATGAGGTACTCAGAAGGTACCAAGGACTATATGTCGACCTATAAAAAGGCTCTGACTAACTCCTGAGGCTCATCAAGGCTCCCGATTTTGATTTGCAAAGCTGCTCCAGATGACAGAAAATCTACTTATGGTTTTATTTTTATGATGGCAGGAGGAGCTATTTTTTGGAAAAGAGTTAAACAAACACTTACAACTACCTCAACTATGGAAGCAGAGTATGTCGCTTGTTATGAGGCTACTTGTCAAGCCATGTGGCTAAAGAAATTGATTTTTGGTTTTCATTAAGTTGAGAGCATATCTTGCTTTCACTTGTTATATATTGTGACAATACAACATGTAATATTTCAAACAATGTGAGGCTACTCAAGCCAAAGCACTTTGATATAAACACTGCTTGTCGAGAGAAAGTTCGGGAATTTCAGACTCGGATTGAATATACTGCTACAGGACATATGTTAGCAGATCCACTAACCAAAGGCTTACCTATAGGAGTTTATCAACGTCATTTAACTCATATGGGTTTGGTTAAGTCTTTTGATATTTTGGATTAGTGGGAGTCTAAATTTATGCATTTATTTGCTTTGTAATCGCTTTCTCGAGGTATGTATTGAATGACATGTCAATAATAATATCATACTCCGACAAAGACGAGATGCCTGACCATTTGCTCGAGAAATGCATATTTTGTTTTATTCACTCATGTGCAGTTCTCTATTCATAATTTCTTTACATGAAATATAAGCTTGTTGATGTGTATGAAACATTTTTCCCTATCGGATAAGATGTTACGCACGTTGAAGGTTTATATATATATATATTATTGGTTGTTATGTGCTTTGGTCATAATTGATATTTATCATAGTTATAATAATCCTTATTCTAATAATTATTTAATGCTATCAAGTGGGAGAATGTTGTATTTTAATTTTTGTGGATTAGTATTAATCAATTATTGGAATTTGTTTGATGAATTATTAAATAATATCAATTATGTATTATTATTATATTATGTAAGCGATATATCCTTATGGCCAATTAATACGTAACTGACGTATTGATAGTCTATGATGAGCTAGACTATCCATGAGTACCTATTTATGAGAGGTCCCTACTTTCATCTGATATGAGTCTCTCTGACTTCCCCATCCAGTGGAGATTAGGTTTCATTTTGGCATGAATGCGACGATCATCTCCTTTCTCTGTTTTCACTTGGCCGGTCACTTTAAGACTATGGATCTACTTTGGTGCAGTTACATGGCTTGAGTCCCAATTTCGGATATAACGTATGAACATGTACCTGTTGCGTGTCTACATAGTTTTTCTATCATAAATTAGATTTTCCTCTTATTTATATTCGTTTCAGTGGAATAAATCACTCTACTCATTTAAAAACCTAGCCTCTTCTTCATCACGTTTTCTTTTATGACTTTTAATGGATTTAGAGTAAGTGGTTTTTTGTTATTATTTGACACACCCCACCCCTTCCCGGCGGCGGGTGCCGGTAGCCTCCACGAAATCGGCCGTTACCTACAACGACTAGAAACTCCGATGAAGCGAAGCGAAATGTGTACTTAAACCTCATTATAAAATTTTCTTTTTATTTGCAACTTAGAGAGGATTTGGTAAAATCTTGTGAGCTTGGCGGCACTGATGGTACATATAAGGACAATTCCAAATCTGTATACATCCAATTACACTATATCAATAACTGACCGGTATACCAACACATTCTCACAATACTTAAACTATGTACATACATATGTTTCCATTATACATATTCAAAGTCTTTCACCACATGTAATTACGACACTTGTACAATTTCAGGAGAAATCCTATTGTGCTCCAGCGTCTTGCGTACTGTGCACGGAAAATGATTTTTAAAATTAAAAATAATGGGCAGCTAAACGAGCTCGGTGAGTGTAATACTTTAGTAAGGTTTTGCTTTAGGAAAACATCTCAAAAATGTAAAACTCTCTTTTCTGAAGATATTTTCGAAGCTTTACTTTGTTTTGCTTGCTTTTAAAAGTTTCTAAAACTTTTCTTTGCTTGCTTGCTTTTAAAAGTTTATAAAACTTTTACTACTTGCTTGTGCTTTGTTTTGCTTTTCTTTAAAAGCTTATAAAACTCTTATTGCTTGCTTGCTTAGAAGTTTATAAAACTTCTCATAATTTCTCTTGCTTGAAAAGTTTCTTAAAACCTTTCACAAACCTTTTGCTTTAAAAGTTTCTCAAAACTTTCATAAGAAGCGGGAGCTTGGGCTCAGCGTAGCGAAGAAAATAAAGCGGGGCACAGGCTCAGCGGATTTTGTTTAAATCCCATAGAGCTTGGCTCGACCGATCGTTTTGAAATCTAAGCGGGGCACGGGCTCGACCGTTTGCTGAAACTCTCACGGAAGCCACAGGCTGGCCCGTGAACCAATGGTTGATTTTTCAAGCGTATCGTAGCATAAAACATCAACCACTTTGGAGAGGCTATTTTTATGCTATACCTTTAGTGGACACGGGCACAGAGCATCGACAAAATGTTTGTGGAAGGACAACTTTGTCCGCATCACCTTTCATTAAATATAGTGGAAATTGACCTGGGTCGCCCATCACCATAATTTAGTTAGAGCTCATAACCTTATATATAATATGCGTGCCCGGTCTCTCTTTAAATGCATGATGTATGGCCTAAAGTTTCTTAGGCAGGCTAAAACTGTCATGTATGAGATCCTAACACCACCGTGCGTACGGAATACCTATGACCCGAGTTTGCTTGTGTGAAACTAGGAAAGGCACTGTTTAGCAAATATTCTTTGCTTGCCTTGCTTTGGCAAGAAATGGTTTTACAATTTAAAACCATTTGCTTGCTTGCTAGCGAAAAATGGTTTAATTATTAAAGAAACCATTTGCTTGCTAACTTAGCATCGTTTAATTATTGAGCAGCACTTGCTCTGTGAAAAATGGTTTCTGATTTAATAATGCTTGCTTTTTCAAAATGGTTTACCTCATAACCATTAACATATAATTCATTGCATGCTTCTCTTGAAAATGGTTTAAAAATCAAAACCGAAATACCGATTAATAAAACAGTTTATAATATAATACTAGTATTTAGAAAAATAGGTTTAGACAACCGCTCTTTGCTTCTTAAACTTGAGCCACCAGTTCCACACTTTCCCGCCTTTGCTTTTAACACATCTCAAGCGAATAAATGATATATTAATCGCCTCGTATCGAATAATCTTAACGTACTTCCTAGACTTGGTGCATCAGCGAATCGCCGCCTCGGCGCGAGTCGCTACGTTTTCGTCGAGTCCCAATCTTATTTGAACCTATCTTAATCATTTAATAAGGTTCCTAAACTATCGATTGTGTGGTCGAGGCTTAAATACACAAAAACATAACGTGCGGGCATTTAGGGTACACCCCGAACATGTAAGTACACCTTAGAAATTTGCCCGAATTTTGCTATTTTCCCACTTTTGATACCAATTCACTTCATACAACTTCTATAATTCCTAACACCTCAAGAATTATCATGGAATTCATCTTAAAACAACTCCACAACACTTGAATTGGTGCTATGGAACCTCAAACCTCAAAACCTTAGGTGAATCAAAGCTATTCTACTTATTACATATGTAAATATGATGAGAATCAAAGAACAAATTATCCATTTCAAATTTCTTAATACTTCTATAAGAAACGTTTTTATATGAATTTGAAAAAGCTATTCTACTTATGTTTTTTTATAACATGTGGCATAGGTTTAAAAATGCTTTTATATCATTAAAATTACAAAAAATGACATCTAATTTATTATAAAAATATAATATCATAATAAATCAAAATTTTAATTACAAAAATATATAAATACATCTAAAATTTTATATTAATAAAACCTTAAAAAAAACTATTTTCATGATTATAAAAAATTTAACTACAACAAGATTTTAAATAATGAATAAACATATAAAAATATATGTATTAATAAAAACATAAATAATTATTTTACGTCATATAAACATTTTTTAAAAATATTTAAAATATTCTTGATAATAAATGAACATGCATAAACATTTGCATTAACAATTACTTAAAATAATTATTTGTATAATTATAAAAAATATTTACAAAAAGTGAAAAAGTTTTGAATTAATGAATAAATGTATTAATAAAAACTTAAAATAGTTATTTTTACGATTATGTAATTTTTTAGAAAATATTTACAAAAATATTTGAATTTTTAAAAGTATATCATTTTTTTTAAATAAAATACAAACTTATTTTAAGAAAAAATAAATAGATATTTAAGTATAAATAAATAAAATTATTTTAAATATCAAAAACTTTTATTAAAGTGTTTTTTTTTACCTCCCAAGTGCTTCTCAAACAAACACTCCAAGTGTGGCCCCAAGGCTTAAGGATTAAGATTGTGACCCACGGCAGCGAATACTACGTAATTGTCGGGTAACAGACATTAATCAAAATTAGTAGTCTCAATAGGGAGGCTCTACCCATAATTACTAACATGTCATCTAATATCGCAAGACATAACATAAGTAAAAACGGCCACTTGGGCCCATAAAACAATACCCATAAACATACCAACTATATACCATATTTTCAAGAGTTAAAAATTTACTCTTATACAACATATATTAAAAGTTTACAACATTCTAATACATGTATCCAACTAAAACACCAAAGCCACAACTGGCTTTCTTGATGTCAGCCTCTAGAATGAGTAGATCTACTCGTGCACTCCACATCACGCAAATAATATAATTCATAGACGGGATAGTATTTAATGCCGTTAGTGGAATCCTTTAAATGGAGTTTTACTCTTTAAGTCGTATCGATGCTATATGTAAACACACATTCACGTAAATGCGTGATTCTACTTGAATGTCTACATGTCAACCCATGTCTCGAGTCCTCACCGACTCCCTCACACTTGCCTAAGCCATGTAAGACCCGAGAAATTCCAATTTCTGGAAAAAGGGCAAAATCGTAATTTCGGTTAAAAATCCGGAAGTTATTCTTTAGATCTCGGATGAAGAAACGGATTTCATCGTTGGAATCATCTCGCGATATCTAGCTAGCACGTAAAATTTCGTCGAATTCCGAGATAGTCGGAATTTACACGTTTTTCGACGCATCGCGGTTCGGGTGCCGTAAAACGAATTTCGATACGAAGAAAGTCACATATAACAAGTACTCATGTGACATAAGTGGTATGAGTAGAGAAATGATGAAAATGGACGACCGAGATAGTGCCGAATGTCAAAACTGGGAAAAGAAGGACAAAATGGTCATTTTTGGAATTGTTTAAGTGACACAAAAGACAAGCTTACAAATAGTGCTTGTCTGCAAAACCAAAGACAAAAAACGTGAGAGGGAGCCCAGCAGGGGATGCAGTGGGCGGCTGAAATAGGGTTTAGAGAGAGAACCTCCAAGCTTCTCTCTAAAATGTCATGACTCCAGGCCAGATTAGGAGTCTTCGGGACAAGAAAGAAAGGCAACACTGCGCGGAGAGGGACCGGCGTGGAGTACCCGAATTTAGGGAGTTTCGTAGCTCACGTGAGGTGGGGGTTTCTCCTACTTGGGTTTACACTTTATTTAAGTATTTTTCAATGTTCCGGTTAACGAGGCCTTAATGCTGGCCGTTTGATCAGTCCCCAAACTTGAGGTAGAATTGATATAATTTTAAACCATAATGGAAGCCCGGCCATTGACTGTCCACGGCTGATTTAGATGAATTAATTGTGCATTTGTGTGTTGATGCATGTATTGTGGAATGAGGCCGGAAATGGCGTGAAACCCGGGTTCACCCTAAGTGGATCGATGATTTGCTAGTTTACTAGGGAATAGTAGCAAGGGGTTTCACTATTCACGGAAATAGTGTTCTCAAAATAATTTTGTGAATTAATATGTTTGATCAGTAATTCAAGTAGAATTGCTCATGTTTGATCATTAGCCACGTGAGCTAATTTTGATGTGATGAAATGAAATTACATAACACATGATTGTGTGATTTAATTTTATGTGAAATATATGCATGTTTATATATTTGCATGTGTTATAGGCTATGTGCGAATTGGCATCATGCATTCCATATGCACTAGAGACACCCTAAGGCGGTAGGAGTGAGTGCATGAGATGAGTCTAGAAAATAGTTTTAATTGTCTAAAACAAAATGAAAATGATGGAGGTAGTCCATACAAAAAAATCTCAATCGTCGGAGATGGCTGATTGATATATGAAGGTGTGTCCATAAATAATATCAATCGTCGGAGACGACCCAATTGATATATACACATCGGAGGGTTGTCCACAAACAAATAAACATAATAATTCTCATACGAGGCTTAGGCGAGTGTGAGGGAGTCGGTGAGGACTCGAGGTATAGAATGAATCATTAGATATTCAAGAACAGGATCATGCACATTTACTTGAATGTGTGTTTATTTTAGACATTACCTGTAGGTGGAAGTAGCCAGCTTAGGGTGATTAAAATTTCTTGATGTAGGCTCGCGCATTAGGATATTATTTTCCAGGTACAGGGAGTGTGCGAGGGGACGGCTCATCCTAGAGATAGGGTTGAAGAAGCTAGATTGTGGCTTTGGGTTATGATGTATTACATGTATTAAATTGTTTAATTTTAATATATGTTGTGAAGTAAAATTTGAACTCTTGAACTATGGTTGGATAGTTGGATATATACATTGTTATAGTATTGGTTTATGAGCCCAAGTGGCCGTTTAATCATAAAGCGTATATTGAATTTGTTTTGGGACATGTTTTATGCAAGTTTTGTATTTGGGTAGAGCTCCGTGCAAAGGAGACTCTGCCGGTGCCGTGAAGAATGTCGGGTCACCCAGAGCATTCCACGAAATAATCCTTGAGGTTGACGGGTAGTCCAGCGGACCCCGAGGTTTTAGGCGTCACGAAGCAGTATTAGAGCATAGGCGCTCACGGCTACTTAGGGCTTGGGGATTTGGGCTTAGGCCATAGTCTTTGAGGTATAAGAACATCACCACAAATTGTGGTTCGATGTTAGTGTAGTATGAGATTACCTGAAATCATGGGACAAAACTAGGACATTACATGCACTGCATGTGTTTAGGTGATTGTTTATGATAAATGATGTGGCGAACATGTGAATGTTTGATGAATGAATTAGTAACATACCATGTTATATGTGTTATGTTTCTGTGTGCTTAGTGATTAGCACATAGGAAGCTCAAAGTGATGTGTTAGAAATTTTTAGAAGTTTTGATTATTGTAAAAGCTGGGTTTCAACAGGAGAAATAAAATAAATTTGAATCAATTTATTTGGTTATTGGATAATGAAATAAAATTTTAATAAATTTGAGGTTGAACTCTAGGGTTAGTGTTATATAGGGAGGCTTTGAGGAAATTCTGGACCATTTTCCAAAATTAAATGAAAAATAAATAAATAAATAAATAAACAAAATAAATTTTAAGCAATTTATTTGTTTTATTGAGAAATGAGAAAAAAAAAATATTTATATATATATATATATATATATATATATATATATATATATATATATATATATATATATATACTGCTATATATATATATATAAGGTGGAAATTTACTGCAGTGTAAAGAAATGGAAAAAGAAAGTAAAAATAAATTTTATAAATTTATTTTGGTTATAGAATAGAAGAAATAATTTTCTAATGTTTTACAAGTTTGTAAAATTTAAGAAAATGGAGTAAAAATAAATTTTTATAAATTTATTTGAGTAGTATTATGGAAATGAAAAAAATACTAGGTGTATATTTTTTTGTTTCTATTATTTACTTGGAAAAAATGAAAAACGAGAAAAAAAAAAACCGTTTTTGGGCTACTACCCAAATTAAATTGTGAAAAAAACAATTTGTATTGCAAGAGAATGTATTGTATCGTGACTGTAAAGAGGTGCAGTTAGCTTGGGTTGTATTGCAATAGGATCCAATTGTATTGCAGAGAATTGGTTTAGGAAATTGTTGGGAAGTGTGTTGCATCCTGAGAAGTGTATTCTTGGTGGGACATGGGGCGGGGGATTGCCATTGCGATACAATTCTGTATTGTAACCTAGTGGGGCTGAAATTGTATTGCAATACACTGCTGTGTATTGTGACAGGCAGTGGAGCAAAGGTGAGGTTGTATCGCGACACGGCCAGAAGTGACGGCGTGCGACACGGCATGGCGAAGACACGCGGCACCGGCGGCGGCGCGGCACAGGCGTCTTTGTTAGAGGCGTAGGTTGTGCACCTTGGTGCCTCGAGCTGTTTTGGCCGGTTTGACTGATGTTGTTCTGAGTCAATTTTGGACTGTTGTTAAGTGAGCAGGTTCATGAACACTATTCATCACAAAATGTTTCGAAAAAAATTTTTATTAAAAAAATGAAATAAATCGGAATAAATTAGACAAAATTTTGAAAAATAAAATTTTCAAAAATGAAATTTTAGAAAATAAAATTTTGTTAAACAATATTTTAAATGCAAAATTGATTGCCTTGCATGCACAATAATCTGAGGACAATGTGTACAGCGATGAATGTGTATGATTAGTGTCGAGCGTGTTTATGCCTTAGAATCTTGTATTGAGATTTAAGCGCCATGTTAATTGTATAGATGGCTAGTCGAGGGCGAGGCGCGAGAGGCGTCCACAGGAGTCTTGGTCGGACACCACAATGTTTGATGTGAGCTGCGGTATCAGTGTCCTGATGTGGTATCATAGTGGCGTATAACGAGGTAGACGGGAAGATCCTAGTAACCTCCCGGAGGTTTAGGGCGCATCATCCTCGGAGCATTCACGGGGAGGAGATCGATGGTGGCATCTGATTGGTTCATGCGAATCGAGAAGGTGTTAGAGCTATGAAAATTACCTACGGCGTGACCGATTAGACTAGCTGTGTTCTAGTTAGAGTGGGGCGAATATGGTGAAATGGGCAGGACCTCCTAGAGACCTTAGAGGCCTTAGTATGTGGAGTTCTCTCATGGGGATTAGGCGAGGATATGGATGATATGTGAGGTTGCGGTTGTGGAAGTCTCGAGGACTCCACTCACGAGTGGACACGAGGATCATGGACATGTCGAGGGTTAGATGTCATCCACAGGGATGGTGCCGGCGGCTTACGGGGTGGGTTATCGTTGTAGGCATGGGAGGATTCTGCCGCTGCGCGGGCCCGTTGCCGTGTGGTATTTCGGGGGACAAGCATGACATTTTGCCCCAGGGCGGTATGAGTCCAGTGTCGAGGACCAGGTTAAGCGGGTTGGCTAGCGAGCCTTACCTTAGAGGACGAGGAGAGACCGGACTTACCGTCTACCTCGCGGTAGTTTGAGTATGTGGATGTTTTTTGGATGAGCTATTTTTGGACTACCTCCACATAAGGATGTAGACTTCGGTATTGAGTTACAGCTTGGTACATCACCCATCTCTATGACTCCGCATAGGATGGCACCGGTTGAGTTGTAGGAACTCGAGAGTCCGGCTCGGGAGCTCTTTGGACAAGGTTTGTCAAATAGGCACTTCACCATGGGGCGCTCGGTTCTATTTGCGAAGAAGGACAAGACCCTTCGGCGGCACGTGACTACATCTGATTCGCGGGGTTACGATCAAGGAATGGTGCCCATTGCAGAGATCGGCGGGTGTTGATCGGTTGAGAGGCCCATGATCTACTCAAAGTAGACCTTCGTGGTTACCATCGGTGAGAGTTAGGAGACAAATATCCCTAAGGCCGGTTTAGGGCGCGTTATGGACACTTTGAGTTTACAGTAATGCCCTTTGGATTGACGAATGTGCAGTGGCATTCGCGGATCATGTATAGAATTATTCAGCCCTATTTGGATCGAGTTTGTGGTAGTCTTAGTGGATGACATTTTGATGCTCCCGAGTTAGAGTGGGAGCATGAGTATCGCGAGGATTGTGCGAGACCATCAAGCGTATGCTAGGATGGGCCTGGTCTGAGTTTGAAAACTGCGGGGGTTTTGGGGACACGTGGTGTCGGCACTAGGTGTCGCACTCAGGAGTGCTCGGCCGACCCAGAGAAGCTGAGGCAAGCATGAGTCAGAGGAGACCAAATGTCAATCTTCTCGAGATACGTAAATTGGGATCGGGCCGGGCATTACAGAAATTCGAGAATGGGCCGAAGTTGTCCATTCGGCGTAATCGTAGATTCTCGCTACGGGGACGGGACTCCATGGCCTGGACGCCCGACCATAGAGAGAGAGGACGGTGATGCTCTATAATTCTGATGCGGTGTTGGTATCAAGAGGGAGGATCAGCCTTCTTTCTAGTCTCGGGAAGAGGCGTATGACTTCGGCTTCACATGAGTTTCGTGACTAGGGGGCCAGATTGGGTATGTGAGAGCAGATTGCCCCTGCAGACAGTGATCCTTGCATTGGGGACGCTGTAGTCCAGCACCGTGGTAACGTGAGAGTATACTTCGCTCAATTTCCTCCACACCCTAACACGGCCATAGAACTAGCCAGCCAGGGTGCTAAACAAGCACTTCCGCCAAAGACAGATAGCCGAGGCCGTGAGTGCGTGCCGAGGTCGTGATGTGATCGTAGCCGCACGTCGGAAGCGGTGGACCTAGGTGGTAGACATATTTGTCATATCGCTCATACGGATGAGTCGACATTACTCCGCTTGTCAAGAATCGGGACCTTAAATGGTTGTCACACCCACAGACCTTGGATTTGGGCTTAGAGGTTAAGGCCTTTAGAGAAGCTGTGCATAGATGTTCTTCCCTAGGATTTAGGGAGGTGAGAGCCGACTCCGGAGAAATGGGATTATGAGTGAAAGATCTCCGAGAGCCTCAGCCTGGCGCGACCCAGATGTGTGTCACAAAGATGGCATTATCAAGGTCAGGTGCCGGTAACATCGCGTCGGGCTAGGGTGGGTGCACGGTACTGGTCATTCACCACTCTTTGGTGAGTATGGGTCAGTTTACTTTAGACTACGCCCAATGAAGATTCATAGTTCGATTCGGGGTGGAATGTAAGAGGCTCAAGTGTGAGCCAAGAGTTGAAGTTTAACGAGATGAAAACACACTAAGAAGCATCGCACTTGCAGGTTTAGGATGGAGCCTGAGCACTCAAGATTTGGATACCCCTTTGGAAATCACTGGGTGTCGCCGGCACTTTAAAGTGGCTCTAAGATATGGATGTCATTCATGACATGGACTAGGTCAGATCATCTCATTAGATTGTCACCGACAGACCCCTGTAAGGCTCCACGCTTACACAAAGCAAGGGGTCAGGTAGGTTACACGCCGCGCTGACATATAAAAAGGAAAGTTAGAGACACGCGAGCATGCGTCCCGAGTCATAAGGGTAGGATAACACCGTCTCTAGTGGATTCGCCTACAACAACAAATTTTCTGTCGCGAGCATGGGCGCATGGCACCATACGAGGTATCAGAGTGAAGGTCATGTAGATTATCGCAGGCCTGACCGAAATGAAGAGAGCTCCAACACGTCCGGACTGACAGAGACACCTTCGAGAAGGTGAGCTTGATACGACAAGAAGTCTTCTCACGCCGTGAGCCTAAGAAGAGCTATGCGGATGTACGACGTCGACCCTTAGAGTTCGAGGTCAAATCATGTCTTCAAGGTTGCGCCTAAGAGATGAGTGGTCGCCCTGGCAGTTTTTCTGGAAGCTATCACGATTCATAGTGGCCTTCGGCATACTGGTATGCGAGGCACTCAGAATAAGACTGCTAAGCATCGCCGGGGCATATCGTGCGTCCATGAGGTAACGCCTCCATGCTTCCTAAGTATACCCGCATCCGGTACCTTTATGTGGTGGAATGGGACAGATAGAGGCTGACACTGACAGACCTTCGAGGAGTGGGACCAAAGGTGCATTTTGATACCGTGATCGTAAGCCATGGACGCATGACCCCGCGAGGCTAATGAGTAGACTATGGAGGCACTACGGAGTGGGAGGAGGTCCACGCGAGTCATTGGCGACATCGACAATACACCTATCCCTTCTCTCTCGTTTAGGGATGAAGGCACGGGTTTAAGGCCGTTTAAGATTTAAATGATCGCTTACATGCATGGCATGCTGCACGTTGTATTATGCATGTGAGTGATTGTAATCGGCCTCCGAATTTTCAGGGACGAAATTCCTTTAAGGAGGGAGAGAATGTAAGACCCGGTGAAATTCCAATTTCGAAAAAAGGCAAATCGTAATTTCATAAACAATAATTTCGGTTAAACCACTTGCCCTCTAGATCTCGATGACCTAAACAGATTTCACTTGAATCGCTCACATATCTAGCTACACGCAAATTTCTCACGAATTCCGAGATAGCCTGAATTACACGCCGACGATCGAGGTTCTAAAATGTGAAACGAATTTCGATGCTACGAAGTCACATATAACAAAGAGACTCAAGCGTGCCATAAGTGGTATGAGTAGAGAAATGATGAAAATGGATGGCCGAGATAATGCCGAATGTCAAAACTGGGAAAAGAAGGACAAAATGGTCATTTTTGGAATTGTTTAAGTGACACAAAAGACAAAACACAAATAGTGCTTGTCTTCTTCAAAACCAAAGACCAAAAACGGAGAGGCAAGAGGGGATGCAAAGTGGGCGGTCGAAATGAGGTTTTGTAGAGAGAACTCAAGCTTCTCTCTAAAATATCGCTACGATCCGACCACGCTAGCCGGATGCATGAAAGCTCGCTTCACGCGGAGAGGCTTCGTGGCACTGATTTAGGGAGTTTCCAACCCGTGGAGGTAGGGGTTTCTCCCACGGTTTTGCTAATTTTATTTAAGTGTTTTTCAATGTTTCGGTTAGCTTGAGACCTTGAATGACCGTTTGATAGGTCCTAAAACTTAAGACCGAATTGATATAATTTTTGAAACCATAATGGAGCAGCCCGTGACTGTCCACGACTGATTTGGGTGGATTAATTGTGCATTTGTGTGTTGATGCATGTATTGATTGAATGAGGCCTTTAAATATCAGAAACCTGTGTTCACTAAGTGAACCGATGATTTGTGATTTTCTCGGGAATAGCAACCGAGGTTTCACTATTCTCAAACAAAGGTTCCTCAAAATAATTTTTGTGAATTAATATGTTTGGTCGAAAGTAATTCAAGTAAAATTGCTCACAGGTTTGATCATTAGCCCACGTGAGCTTTAATTTTGATGTGATGAAATGAGAAATTACATAACATGATTGTGTGGATTTAATTTTTATGTGAATATATGCATGTTTATATATTTGTAATGTGTTATAGATTGTAATTGAATTATATCATGTATCTTTATACGCACCGACAATTCTAGACAAGAGTGAGTGCATGAGATGAGTCTAGAGAAAATGGTTTCGAGGGTTGTCTAAAACAAAAATGAAAATGAACGGAGGGTAGTCCATACAAAAATATCACCTCGCCTGAGACGGCCCAATTGATATACACGGAGGGGTGGTCCATAAATAATATCAATCGTTGAGACGGCCCAACTGATATATACTAGCACATCTGAGGGTCATTCAAACAAATAAACATAATAATTCTCATACGAGGCTTAAGAAAGGTGAGGGAGCCTGCGGAGGACTTCAGGTATGAGATGGTCGCTGTATTATCCGGCAGATCATGCATTTACTTGAATGCAGGTGTTTATTTTTGAGCATTGCAATCGCACTTAGGTGGAGAGTAGCCCACTTAGGTGATTCCACCATCGAAAGTACTAGCTCACCTGCCGAGTGGATATTATTTTACGGTGCATGTGAGCGTATAGGGACTCGCCTCGCCCCAGAGACAGAGGTTTAGAAGAAAGCCTGATCAGGGCTTGGGGTTATGATGTATTACATGTATTAGAATTGTTTAATTTTAATATATGTCAGATAAGAGTAAATTTGAACTCTTTGAACTATGGTTGGATAGTTGGATATATACATTGTTATGAGTATTGATTTATGAGCCCAAGTGACCGCTTTAACTATAGATCGTTATATTGACCGTTGGGGACAGGTTTTATGAAGTTTTGTATCTGGGGTAGAGCCCCGCATAAGCGGAGACTCGCCGACTGAAGAATGTCGGGTCACCCGACATTCACGAGTATTCCGCAAGCTGATAGGGTAGTCAACCCACCCCGGGTTTTAGCGCCACAAGCCATGTGTATGAGAAAACATCATTTTCAAAAACAAATCTCGTTGTTTTTGAAAATACACCGCCTCGCTGCTCACAAAATACGGGACTACTCCCTCCGAGGCGAATGTGTCGAGAACTTCCCAACAAGCCATGGTCCTCATCCGAAATGATCCGTTGGACTGCCCCAACCCCATTCTTCTGAAATCATCCCCGTGAAATTCCTTTCAATAACCATTTTCATTTTTTCCGTAAAATCCATGTCATGCACACACCTAGTTTCTAGGTTACTCCTGCGGCATATGAAATGCATTATGCCATTTCAACACAATTTATATAACACATGCAAATGGCATCTATGCATATATTTACATAATTTAAATCACACAAACATGTTATGCAATTTCACAACAGACATACCAAAAAATTAGCTCACGCTGGCTAATCAACTACAATTCGATTAGGAATTAATTCAACCAAAACACATTATTTCACAAAATTTGTTTCCAGAACACTATTCACATGAACAAGAAATCTCTGCCATCGCTCACGAATCGCTAACATCTAGCTCCACTTTTGTGAAACCAAATTTCATAGCCATTTCCGGCCTCATACACATCACAATACAATTTATAGCATAAATCATACCATTAACAACCCAAACAGTCCGTGGACAGTCACGGACAATTTGGGTTCCACAATTTCTCACACTCTGGTCCCAAGTTTTGGAACCAATCAAACGGTCGTTCAAGGCCTCAAACTAACCGAAACATCAACAAAGCTCTTAAATCAAGAGTAAAACAAGTAGGATAAAACCCCTACCTCACGGAGTTTGTCGAAACTCCTTAAAACCGGAGCCCACACGTAGGCCTCACTGCGTAGAGCGACTTTGCTTCTTGTCCCAATGAATTCCAACGGTCGGATTAGCCAGAAATCTAGAGAGAAGTGGCTTACTCTCTCTCTAAAAAATGAAATCCTAAGCTATTGGAAGTCCTTCTCCTCCCTCACGTTTTCTTCTTCCCTTTAATTGTAGGAGATGACGCTATTTGGACTTTTGTCCTATTATCATTAAGAAATTCCAAAATGCCATCCATGTCCCCTTTGCTTGGATTTTGACACGTGACACAATCTCGGCCGTCCGTTTCCATCATCTCTCTACTCATGCAACATGTGTCATATGAGTACATGTTATTGGTGACTTTCATCACGTCACATGTAGTTTTACGGCACTCAATATGTGATGCCTCGAAAAACGTGCAAATTCCGACTATCTCGGAATTCGACGAAATTCGACATGTTAGCTAGATTTCGTGAGATGATTCCAACGGTGAAATCCGTTTCATCATCCGAGATCTAGAAAAATCTTGAGTTTTTACCGAAATTATGATTTTGCCATTTTTTAGAAAATTAGAATTTTCTGGGGTCTCACACCAAGTGTTTTTTTAAGGTTTCAAAACGCTTTTCAAAATATTACCAAACGCCTTTTTTTTTCATAAAAACACTTTAAAATGTTTTTAATCTTAGAAACACTTTTAAAAAGCTAATCACAAACTAGCCTCGTTATTTGCTATTCTTCTCATACATAAAAAGATTTGATTGAATTATACTCGAGTATTGTTACAAGATAGTACGTAAGCTGAAACACAAAAAGAAGAAAACAATACATCTGACAAAAAAAAAAAAAAAAAAAAGGAGATTCAGACCAAATCTTGTGTAGCCACAATCTCTTTAAAGCAAAATCGCTACTTCTTCTCTTATGGGTGCCCCTTGAGACTTCGACAACGTCATTTCCTATGATACAAGAACTCTAATGAACAATACAACAGCAATTTATGCAATCCACTCCCAACGAACTGACTATGTTCGTATCTCTATCATAGAGGGAATTTGACAAACTTACGGAAGTTTTCACTCAAGTTCCAAAGAGAGTAAGAGCTCTCTTTAAAAAGACTTAAGGTGAAGAACGAACGAGCAAGAAGATAATATCTTGGTTTGTTCCCATGCTCATGGGTAGTTCAATCGTTACTAGATTTTATCATTGACCATTTTACCACTTTTGTAGACTACTTGAAGGGAGTCTGGACTCGCATTGTGACCTTAGCAATGTCTTTCTTTTTTTATTTGTATTTTGAGTTTTTTAGAGCCGTTTTGGTTTTTTTTTTTTTTTTTGTTAGAGCGAGCTCACTTTTTCAAGCACTTTGCTTTGGGGTCTCTTCTATTCTCTTCAAGAGTGACTGCAGACCCCCAAATACTCTCTACCTTTTATTATTATTATTATTATTATTATTATTATCATCATCATCATCATCATCATCATCATCATCAAAGAATATAGTTGATGTTTATATGTTTCACTTCATAATCTACCGTCGTCACGACCATCCATTCCCTCTTCCATCTTTTTTTTCCTTTATTTTCCCTCTCATTTTCTCACCAATCAAAGAATATAGTTGATGTTTTATATAGGTTTCACTTGGCGACCCACCGTCGTTGCCGACCATCCATTCCCTCTTCCATCTTTTTTTCCCTTTATTTTCCCTCTCATTTTCTCACCACTTAAACATCATTTTCTTTCATTTCTCTAACTTGTATATATTAACGTCTTCATAAGATGAATAAAAATTTCTTTTACCATTTCTACATTTTAGTTGCATAAGTAAGTGTATGTTAGTGATACGAACTTTTGAGGACTTGAATTATTATGAAATGTGGGCTTGTTATCAATGAAATTTATTTGATTGAAGCTTTAATCTTGTACATTGTATTTGGCTTCATTTTGGGCGTATTTATGCTTGATTGTATTTTTAGGTTTTAATGATTAAATTGAAGTATTTTGAATAAGCTTTGAGTTGTCAATTGTTAAATTATAATATTTTGGGTATTAACTTTAAGCTTAATTTACCAAATTGGTCTTTAATCATGAAAATATATTTTGTAAGTCAATGTGAATATATATCCTAAGTGAGTTGTAACTTCATATAAAGTTGTTTTAGGACTTATTTTTATTTAATTTAGTATGAATATATATTAGATTTGCATATTGAATTAGGCTTAAATTATGAGATAATTCAATGGAGCCTAGATATTGTTGTATTTTAGGCCATTAAATATTAAGTTGGACTTATTAATTGGAATGAAATTTGTGTTAGTGAAAGTTGTTGAATTGGACTTGCATGTTAATTATTACTTTGAGATTGTAGACCTAGGTTGATCACATCAAGTTTATAAATTTCTTTTGGGTTTTTTTTTTTTTTTTTGACAATGAAAATTGAAATTTCATTGATTCAGAACGATAATACCTTTACATCTTAACACAAAAATCAAAATGCTAAAAACATTAGAAATAATCCAAATATGCCTATGTGAGACCCCGGAAAATCCAGATTCCCTAAAGGAGGATAAAGTAGTAATTTCGGTCAAAATCCGGAATTTTTCTAGATCTCGGATGACGAAACGGACTTCACCGTTGGAATCACTCTCAAATCTAGCTACCACGCCGACTGGCCGACCGGTACGCCAATTTCACGCTGAGGCACCGAGGGATATAGGAGACTTGGCACGCTGAAAGGGCCCAAGAGGCCCACGTGTCGTTTAAGATGCATCAAACATGGAGCCCGGGTGGGGGCTCACATGACACATGGCATGATGCCATTAGAAGAAAATCTAAGTTGATATAAGCGATAAGGCTAGAATCCAAGGCCCACTGAGAAATGGACATGTGGCGATGAGAGCACCCTTTCCTTCACTCAAGTCTTCCAAATCAATTCAGAGAGGGAAGGAGAGAGGAGAGACCAAACTGAGAAAGGAAGAGCGAGGAAGAGAGGGTTTTTGTGAGAGGCTCCACCTTCTCTAAAATTCCCTACGATCGACCGTCATTTCCGGCCGGCGCAGTTAGCTAGTTGCTCCCCACCCAAGAAGGACTACACGCGGGTTCCAGTTTTCGGGTTTCACAAACCCGAAAAGGTAGGGCTTTTCTTCTACGGTTTTACTTTTTGCTTAAGGGTCTGTAATGGGTGGGGATTTATGAGGCCGACGGTCAGGATTTCGAGTCCAAAAGATTCGGACCGAATGAATAACCTGGCGTGGTTCGACACCCACCCGAATCGCTTCAGGTGGATTGTGATGTGGTGTTGTTGCCATGTGAATAACATGTTGATTGTGAAATTGTGGGTCAGTTCTGACGAATCATCGATTGTGCCTGTACCCCATGAGCTAAGTTTATGTTATTATTATAACCGAATAACATGATGTATGAGATTTAAATTAAGCTAATATATGCATGAGTGATATATTAGCATGAGTTGTATGTTTGGGTGTGCCATTGCATTGCACTTAGGTGGGGAGTAACCCAAGTAGGGAAATTCCACTACTGGGCTTTGCTCACCCCGTCGTGGGACTATTTTTTTCAGGTATTGAAGACGCAGTGGGGATGGGACGCATCCGGGTTTTAGAGGCGAAGAAACGGCCAAGATGGCCTTATCTTGTATTTTCTGTTTTTTTTGTAAAATTCTGGGCAAGAGACCCAGTTTTGTATAAATTGTAATTAAATACAATTGTAATAAATCATTTTTGTGAGTAAATGTACATTTTAAGGGAGATGTGTAGGCCCGCGGCCATTTTTAGACATGTACGTGCCTCATGATCAGACATCGAATTCCGCGGCCGACGGTGGTCAACCTGGACACCCCGATCAGCCACGCCCAGATACCTAAGATTTCAAGTCTGATGAAACATACTGACGGACAAAGATTTGATATGACTTTTCTGTCTTATCAAATTAGGTGTCGCCTCCGACCGTCCATACAAAACCAACAAACAAACACACACGTCGCATCAAGCTCACACAAAAAACATAAGAAAACAAAGGAAAATCCAAATGAAAACTCAGGATCGAGAGTGGAAGAAACCTCACATATTAATAGAGGAGTAAGCCCATATCTAAGTTGACAAACAATGGAAGGGGTGACTTCCGGCCAAGAAGACCAAAAAACCACCCCTCATTTCTAACAGGGATGAAAAAAGAAGATTGAAAGAAATTACCGTACCTTCCTGATAGGTAATCTGACCTCTGGATTTGGACTTGGTTTTTCGCATACATGTATTTTCCTAAATAAGGAGTCGCACAAGAGTTTGATTTCTTATTTTGTTTTCCTTTTACTCCAAAAAAATTTTAAAATACTTTTTTTCACAATAAAAAGCGAGTCTCATCATCGAGTGGAGACGCACTAAAAAATGTAGGTACATAATAGTTTTCCCAAAAAAAAAACATCATATCCAATATTTAGTATTTTCTCATTATCATATCTACTTTAATTTTCTAAGAAAAAATAATAATTATTATTATTATTATACTCCGAGAAACAATATACTTTCTATGAACTTTGTATTTAAATTTCGCATTGTAAAAATATATAGGAGGATCTACCTGTCCAACATGGCATAAAAACGATGTTGTTTTGATGATAGAACGACGGTTAAAATTAAAGTTAGGATATAAAAAATAAAATTTATTAAAGTTGCTATATTTAAAAAGCAAATTTTTTGTTGAAAAGTAATGAAATTTCAGGGTTTTAATACTAAATTTTCCTTATTTAAACTCCAATATAATCTAAAAACAGTAAAAGAAATTTTTTTTTACTTAATGGTAAAACTTAGAATCAAACATTTCCATAATCAACATAAAAGAAACCAGAAGACAAAGGCAAAGAGATTGAAGTCTTAAAATTGGAGCCATATTTGAAACTTTTTTTTTCTTATAAATGTATGTGTTTATACTAAAAATAAACTTTTTGGCCCAAAGGGTAGTGGAATTGGTCGAATAAATTGTTGGAATTTTAAGATGAGAGAAATAAAATATAAGTGAAAAATAACGTGCAACTCTCATGATTATTCAAACCTTTAAAAATGCCTATAAATAGGCTTACAATAGATAAATCAAAATTAAAAAACAAACAAAACTTCTAACTTTCAATCTACTCAATTTATCCCATTCACAACTAATTCTCCACATTTATCACATAGATAAAAACTCAAATGACCACATGGACTCACTCCTCACAATTAAATAAAAATAAAAAACTTTCCTAACTAATAGAACTATTGAGAGAAACTTTGAATCAGTCTTCAACACACCCCTTGATTCAAAGTTGTACTTTTTTTTTTTTTTTTGAATTTTCACATGAGCACTTATCTCCAAGTATTTTCAAATTTTTGAAGTACTTTCACCTCATGATGCACGTCTCTATCATCTTGTTAATGCACTCTCATCAACCTCACTTGTTATTAAAGCACCCTTCAAAAAAATTATTTGGTACTTCTCATCAATTAATTAAAGAGAGTTTCTTCCAACCTCTTTACCACATTTGCTTGTTCCATTTTTGTTCTACAAACTCTTTTGTAGATGCCCAAATCTTTTGCACTTGGAAGCATTGGAGGCTTTTCCTTAGCCAATCTTTCTTCATGTCCAAAGTTTTTGCAATGATCACATCGAGGAATCAGGAGATCGCAGAGCACCCAATTTTAGGAAAAATGGCAAAATCGTAATTTTGCAAAAATCCAAAATTTTTCTAGATCTCGGATGATTTGAACGGATTTCACCATTGGAAATCATTCGCAATTCAGCTACCACGCCAAATTTCGCCAAATTTCGAGACACCTGAATTTCGCACGCTTCGATGATCAAGTATCGTGCCGTGAACGAAATGTGTGATGTGACAAAAGTCACCTATAATATTTAGCCAATGTTACACAAGCTGTAAGGAGAGAGATGATGAATGGATGCGAGATTGTGCTGAAATGTCAAATAATGGTATGACATAGATATCATTTTGGAAATTTTAAATGAGGAAAATGACAAAAAAATGCATAGTGTCATCTCCTACAATTAGAAAGGGGCAAAAAAACGTGAAGGATCAAAACATGAGATGCAGTAGCAGATTTTTTAATTTTTAGAGAGAGAAGGTGCTCATTCTCTCTAGATTTCTAGCTAATCCGACAGTCGGATTTCTGCCGAAGGAAAGTCAGTTTCTACACAAATGAGGGCAACGCGCGGAGTTATCCGCTTTTGGAGGAGTTTTGACAAACTCCGTGAGGTAAGGGTTTTATCCTAATTGTTTTACCCCTTGTTTAAGTGCTTTGTTGATGTTTCGATTGGTTGAGGCCTTGAATGACCGTTTGATCGGTCCCAAAACTTGGGACCGGGCGATAGAATTTGAGGAGCCCATTCTCAAGGCATCCGCGATAGTTCGCCGACCGCTTCTGGGCATGTCGAGTGATGATTTATTCAATTAAATTGTGTTTTGTGTATGGAGGTCGGAATGACCATGGGAAATTCTCGTTCCACCAAGAGGAACCGATGTAGGAGGGGAAAGGGCCGCCGCAGGACAAATTCCACTTGCTCGCTTTTGGGATCATAAAAACAGCTCAGCTTTTATGAAATGGATCATAAATAATATCCTCGAAATATATCTGGTCAGCTTTTCTTAATTTGTTTAGGGTATATTATAAGCTAAAATGGAATTTTTCTGAATAAAACGAGAGACCTGAATTAATATCAAAGCCAAGGGTAAATTAGTAATTTACCACTTGAGGACTTAAGTGTCATGATGAATAGATCTGGATGCAAAAATAGAAATTTCATAAGTTAAATTGAGAATAGAGGAGAAATGGGAGGACTAATAAGCAAATAAAGAAAGTTAACCCAAAAATGGGTTTTTGGAGGGCCAAACAAGGCCTTAGCAAACATGGGATTTTAAGACTAAATTGGTCTCATGTTTTGGAAAAAAGGGAGAAACCGTAGAGAGAGAAGGGGAAAGGAGAGAAGAAGAGGAAGAAGATGGAGGAGCCAAGATCAAGGCCAACAAGGTATGGAACTTTGGATTTTTGGTATGGAAACCAACCTTGATTATGAATTCTATGAGATTTGGCATGTATCTTTGGGTTTGTATGATGATAATTTTGCTCAAACCTAGGTTTTCCTCTAGGGTTTCCATCTTAACCCAAAAATTATGGAAAGCAAGGTGGGATAAAACCTAAATAGTACAAGAAGATCATGAAATCCTCTCTTCAGGATGGATTCATGTTAAATCGAGAGTTTTGAAGTTAGGGTTTAGAATAAATCCTAACTAAACATCATGTTTTGTTTGAGTATGGGTCATAAACCCAGTATTAAAATGGGTTTTGAAGTAATTCAAGATAGGCCTTTGAAACAAGATAAGCATTGAAAGAGGAATGGAGTAGAAAAGAGCTTACAAGAGACATATGGAATGGTCTTGAAGTGTAGATGAAGTATAGAGTTGAATTCACCAAAATATGGAAAAAAGGAGAAAATACACATTCTCGACGTTTAGGCGGTCATGGCACCGATACACCTTGAATGTGTACCGGTACACCCTTCCAGAACCCAAAGTGTACCTGGCAGATACAGGTAAAAATTTATTGACCCCTGCCTGCTTTTCCCATTTTTGACCAGTTTTCGTATTTTGGCCATAACTTTCTCATTTCTTATCGGATTTCAGTGATTCAAGTGGAAAATTAAAATAGACTTCAAGGAAAATCAAACATAACGAAATAGACATCGTCAAATTATGACTCTAAGTGGCCCAAAAATTCACTTGAAGTGGGGCCATGTGCAAACCAAATTCTGGTTTCAGCTGGCAACATGTAGTAAATTGGTCAAGCTTGGATGTGATTCAGCCCGCGGGCCCGAATTGGGTGATTCCAGCTGGAATAGGTCCTTAGCACCTTAACTTTAAAATAGTACAAAGAGATAGTGTCAAATATGAAGCAGACTTCAGAAAAATGGGAGTAATATAACTGTCCCTAGTGTAATCGGTAAATTGACGAGTTTGGCATGAAAATGCCATAACTTTAGTTTGGATGATCCGATTGGATTAATTCCAATTCCTAAGTAAAGTAGATTCATAGAAGAATAAAAATATATGAATGAGGTGTGATTTCACAGACATCATACTTTATGGCATATGAAGTGCTATATGTAATAGCCATGAAACAAGGAAAATATAGAAAATGTAATATGTATAGATGTGTCCAAGAAAACATGAATATGATATGAAACATGAAAACGAAATGAAATATGAACATGAACATAAAAGTAAAGGAAAAGTATATGAAAAAGAACATGTATGTGCAACGCATAAGATATGATAGTCTAAAGTACATGAATGATAGGCATAGAAAAGACATGACAAAGTAAGTAATATGGAACATTATATGAAATACAATATAAAAGCATATGACAGTAGAAGCATGTATAGAAAAGTATATGAATATAAGCATATATGATATGAATATATGATAGACATACCGAAAGAAATAAGATGGAACATGCTAGGAACACATGATAGAAAGGCATAAATGATAAGAACGATAGAGATAAGCAAAAGATGACAAAGCATAGGAATGAGTACATGTACATGAATGACGGGTACATGTATGAATATATGAATGAGTAAAAGCATACATGATAGAAATATAGAAAGTACATGAATAGCTAAATCATGATAGAAACACATAAAAATGATATAAAGAGATATGAATATAGAAAGCTATATATGAATATATGAATACAAGAGTGCATAGATGCCTTCATGATATATGATAGGATTTACATATATGATGCGAAGACAAAACTAAATGATAGCAAAAGATAAGTGAAATATGAAACGAATCGAAATACGAACAATAACAATGAAAAGCAATATGTCATGAACACGTAATGAGTAAGCATCCATTTTAGTTATGACATATATATGATCATATGACTACCTAGACCAAAGAATGAATGAGTGGACGCCTCGATTAGTACTGCATTCCGACAAGGTTCTACACCCGATTAGTACTTCTAAGATTTCCCGACAAGGTTCTAAGACTCCCGATTAGTACTTCTAGATTCTCACATTATTTTTCCCAAGACTCCCGATTAGTACTGTACTCCCGATTAGTACTGATACCCGAATAGGGTACTTCGGTACTTTGATTAGTGCTACTAAGACTCCCTCGTCAAGATTCTGCACTCGGCGCTACGCACTCGGGGCATCAGATTTGCACCTTCCTGGGCATCTATTGCATCAAGGTTTCTACTCATTTCTTATGATTGGTCTGCGTAGTCAAACAGATACATGATATGAGAAGCATAGCACTACTATGTGATGAAAGTATAGACAGTTACAAGAACAAGAAGAAAAGTACAATATGACAAAGATATGAAAAGCATATAGTATTATGAAAAGTATATGAACAAGTACAGTATATGAAAAACATAGTATATGAAAAGCATATGAAAAGCATAGTATATGAATATCATATGAAAATGTATGACAACATATGCAAGTACATAAAAGAGAAAGCCATATGAAAAGTATAACAGGAAAACAGTATAGGAAATGAAAAGTACATGAATATAGATATATGAAAATAGTACATGAAGAGTACATGAATATAGATAAAGAAAGTACAAAGTATAGTACACGAAAAGGATATGAACAAGTAAAGTACAGAAAGTAGATAGAAGAGAAAGGTATATGAAAACTATAGTATATGAAAACACATGAAAGCCTATGTGAAAACCTATGATAGTATATGATACGATAGTAAAAGTATAAGTCTTATACTCCTACGGGAGATATGAAAGATGAGTTAGAAATTCACCTAATACTAAAAATAGAGATATGATATGAAAGTATTGACTTAAGTCAACACATGACAAGTACAAAAAGTATACGAAAGCACAAAGTATATGATAGAATAAGAACGTACAAATGTACGTGAAGTATATGTAATAGTACATAGAATGCAATAAATGATAGAACCGAAAGATGAAAAAGACATAGACTAGAGACATGATATGTAACCTGAAAAGAATAGGAACATTGAAAAGACATATGACTAGCGTGAAAGATGAACACATGATAAGTATAGGAATATGTAAAGTATAGAAATAGGAATACGTAAAAGTACTGTGATAGTTGATATGCCAAAGACATAGAACAAGAATAGAAAAGATCACATGCAATAGGAATATAAGATGATAAGGAATTCAAAGTTATAGAAATATGTTTAGATATATATAATGCATATGTATATTGCGGATACTACCATTAGTGGTTGTCCATGTTTTGAGGTTCCTCACTAAGCGCAGTTTAGCACGTGTTCAATCCGTAGCACCGAAGAGAGGCCAGGAGGACAGATATCTCCACATCGCAAAGCAGCCGACTGTAGATAGTGCTCACCAAATACGCTCAAGTAACTTCCGATGTTTTGTAATAGAAAATGTACATGTAGCAAGTAAATGGACTCAGATATGTGTATAGATTTATGGACATCAATTCCTGGTAGTTCTTTGGTATATGTAAATGATTTTGTTATTAAGGTAAAATTCGTTTGTATACTAAGGTGTACAAGTACGCCTCTCGAAAGAACACTAATGAGAGTCCCAAGACAAAGATAGTATACAAGATATAGTATAGATAGTCTCGCGCCTCGATTTCGCTCGTATCCTAATCGGGTCGGACTGACGGGCGTGACAATTAATGTCCATGTGTTTTGGCATCGAATTGCTCGATGTGAGTGGCTCAGTTGGTTGATCAAAGAAATTAATAGGTTAATGCTTGATGTGTTAACATGATGCCATAATTATATAGAATATAATTAGGTGTAGGCCATTGAAATGGAATAGTGATTAGCCGGCGAGCAAATTCTGTGTAATAGTAGGTTAATACAAGCCGAGGGTGTTAATATATGATGTCACAATTATATGGAATATAATTGTGTGTGTGTAGGCCATTGAGATGATCGTGTTTAGCTCAAGGAGCTAATTTGGGTGAGGTTGATGCTGTTAGAATTACATGTGTGTAATTGTAGATTTTGAGAATATATGCATATTGATATATTGATGAAATGATTGAAATGCATAATGTATTTCATATGCATCAAATGAAATTAGGTGTGAGTGCATGACATAGTTTTTTTTTAAAACGAACATGGTTGCTGCGTAAAGGAATTTCATTAGATGATTTTCCTGAGAATGTGGGGTCAATGACGGTCCAATGCATCATCATTTCTCGATGAGGGACTATGACTATTTAGGGAAGTTCTCCAACACATTCGCCGGGAGGTAGTCTCATCTTTTTACCACCGTATATTCGGTAGTGTATTTTCAAGAACAACAAGTTTTGTTTTGAAAATGATTATTTTTCTTATACATGGCTTAGGCAAGTGTGAGGGAGAGCCTGCAGGACTCGAGACGGAATGGGCATGTAGACATTCAAGTAGGATTTATTTGCTTGAGTGTGTGTTTAAATTCAGCACAGATACGCACTTAAAGGTGCAGTAAACCATTTAGGGTGATTCCACTACTGGGCGATAGCTCACCCTGTCGAGGGAATATTTTTCATGTACATGGAGCGTTCGAGGAGACGGTTCATCTTAGAGGGTGATTTTGAAGAAAGCCGGGTTGTGGCTTTGATGGTTTTTGGTTTAATATGTATTAGAATTGTACATTTTAATATGTATTTGTATTAAGAGTAATGTATAACTCTTAAACCATGTAAACTAATTGGTCGAATGTATTCGGGATGAGTACCGATTACGTAGTATATATTTGTCGATATGTTTGTTGTGAGTATTAATGCAGGGGCCCAAGTGGCCATTTTTACTCATTTTAATTGTATATGAACCCGTGGTCATGAGATTGGTGTTGTATCAGCCTTTGTATTTGGGGTAGAGCTCCCGTACAGCTGGAGATCGCCGATTTTCGAAATGGTGCCTGCCACCGTCATCCACGAGTATTCTGCGGGTTGATGGGTTGTCAACGGACACCCTGGGTTTGGAATGTCACAGCTTGGTATCAGAGCTAAGGTAAACGATTACCTAGGGATTTAGAGACTTGGGCTCAGGCCATGGTCATTGAGGTATAAGAACATCACAGCTTGGTAAAGCTCGATGTTAGAGTTAGGTATGTGATTACCTAGACAATCACGGGACATGATTAGAACACTACATGCACCGGTGTTTTATGTGATTAAAAGCGATTGTTAGATTGATGTGTGAATGGTGCCAACATGGAATTGTTATGAATTGTGATTGGAAATTGTGTGCTTAGGTAATAGTGTCATAGGAAAAAAAAAAACAAAAATGAAAAGATGTTGAACACTTAGTGGTCGAGAAAATATAACTCCAGTGCTCTGGCAGAAAATTTTTATCAAATATCCCAATTAAATGAAAAATGGATAAAATAAATTTTAATAAATTTATTTCACACGAAAATGAAAATAATAATAATAATAATAATAATTTTTTTTGGGTGGTTTTCCAGTAGCTGGAATGAAAAAAAATATGATGAGAAGAAATTTTTCTAAGGTTTTACAGTGTGTAAAACTGGAAAAAAATAAAATAAAATAAAATTTTATAAAATCAAATGAAATAAAATCTTTTAAAACAAAATTTTCTAAAATAAATTTTTTTGTCGAATATGATTTAATAAAATGAAATTATTGGTCTCAAATACTCAAGCAAATGCATGGACATAGTGTACAAAATTTTACGGAATATGAATAGTGTCTCGGGGCTGTGATTAAGCCTTGGAGATACTGCATTAGAATTTAACTTGCCATTTGACAATGTGTAGATGGCTAGTCGAGGGCGAGGACGTAGAGATCATCCACGAGGTAATCGGGTCGCACCATCGGCCACCGCCAGGCTCACGAGGTCGGGGGATTGCGACCGCCGCTATTACACGCCGGTGCAAGAGGTAGTCGGAGGAGTAGATGACATTAACAGGCATCCAAGATATGGGTGTTGGTACTAAGAGGAAGGAAGATTCATCTTTCCAACTGTGGAAAGAAACAAGACTTCAGCTAAGACGATTCCTCAAAGACAAGGCCAAGGTTATCAAGACCAAGGCCAGGATGGGGCATTTAGTCAGGTAGGGCAGGTGATATGTTATTTATGCCGACAGCCTGGACACTTTCGACGGGATTGCCCACGGAGGCAGAAATCCCAAGGTTATGGGACACCTTAGTCCCAATCATCAATGAGACTAGTTAAGGTTGCTAGTCAGGATGGGCAGATGGTGTGTTACCATTGCCAGCAGCCCGGACACATGAGGAGGGATTGCCCTCAGAGGCAGGGATCCCGAGGTTTGGGGTTTGAGAAGAGAAATACAAAAACACGAGTCTTTTCGATCTTTTAAGTTGCTCCTACTTCGTTTTCCGCCCCTCGTCTGTAAGTTCTTCGATAATCCCAAAATTCCGTGCTTTTGCGGTTTGATGCAGAATCGCGAACGCCGCGACGCCGCAATGTTAGGCCGCTTCTTTGACTTTTATCAAGAGTTGTGACTGACGTCAGCGACATTGCAACGCTCACGACGCTGAACGCCGCGACATTGGCATCGCCGCGACGCGTCGTTGGTTCCTTTTTCCACTTCTTCTTCTTCGTATTTCCATAAAGCTTTTGAAAACCACCATATTCACCTGCAATGCACACAAGATCCAAAATTTAGATATTGGGCAATATGCACTAATTAATATATAAAATATAACTAAAACGTAGTAAGGACGCGGATATGACATGAGCGTTTTAAATACTCATCACACTCCCAAACTTAGCTTCTTGCTTGTCCCTAAGTAAGAAACATACTCTAAACCATACACACAAGAAACTAACATACTAAAACTCAACGACATGATCGTGATGCACATGTTGCTAAAAGGAAGGACCAAAATGGACCGACTCACAAATCTTGCCCTTTTTTACAAATTTCAAAGGATCCATAAGGTTGTTCGACTCGATTGCATCTGGCCAACACGATTCTGGGCTTGACAAGGGACTCAACCTCCTATGTTTTTAGCCTTCCCAGGAGTCTAAGGTGCATTTGATACATGATTCTAGTATATAATCCTTGGTTCCTAGACCCCCAAACTTGAATTCAACTTACCTATTTGGGAGAGTCTAACTACGGAAGGATAAGAACGTACCCTTTTTATTCAACTAACCTCTCTACTCATGAAAGAAATACTAGTGCCATTAAGTTTATGTTGAGTGTTCCTATAGCAAGGATTTGTTAGTGACTCCTCACCAGTTGGTTAAGGGCACCAGGCATTCAATTCCCCTTGAACTTTACCCCGAACACTCAACTAAACCTAAGGGCCCTAAGATATGGGAAACTCCCATCCTCTGTCCTAGGTAATGGGCGCTGAGTCACTGTCCCCTCGCTGGCCGTGGCCAGTGGCATTAAAGCTTTGAAAGCCCCGAACTCGTGCCCTGGATTCACTAAAAGCTCCCACTTATTCTATTCATACTTTCTATTTTTTTTTTTTATATTTATATTTATATTATTTTTTTCAATTGGGGCTCGATGGAAATCCTCTTTTTCTAAGGTGTCCCATCACTTTGGTGTTTAGGAAACCCCTGCCTTGCTAACCTTAGTAAGTCTGCTCGAGCCTGGGCATACCCTAGAGATTTACATGTGTGGGTGTGGTAGAATAATCGTGAATTGGTTTTGAATACCCGTGAGGACTCACTCGCCCTACCTATCCGACATGAAATTCCCGAGCATCTAACAACCCACAGATCCTTTCTTGATTTATACTGTGTTTTTTTTTTTTTTTTTCAAAAAGATTTGAAGAGGTCAAAAGGGATCCTTGATTATCAATCATGGCATCACTCACACAACTACCTAAAACAACCCTAAAACTCGAGACAAACTAAAACAAGGAACCCCTGCGAAATGTAAACACATAAATAAAACACAAAATGCATACAAATCGGGAAGCGTATATAAACACCAAAGAAACCCTAAACAGGAAACACATAAATAAGCATAGAAATAGACATACTAAAACAAAAAAACATAGAATTAAACATAAAAACAAACCGATCACCCACACCCCCCAAACAAGTGCGGATATTGTCCTCAATGTCTACATGGAAGAACAAGAGGGTGTGTGGAACTCTCCCGCGATCGACCGATCATCGCGGTGGCGTGGAGGTGGCATGAAAGGCAAGGAGTCGCCGCCTAATCCTAGAAGGATACCGATTGGGCGGAGGATGGTCGCCTGGTTGTGCATGACGGTGCGCATGTCAACTTGAAGGGCGTCCATGTCCTGGCTGATGAGGACCCGATGCTCCTGGGTCTCATCCCAGTATGCATCAAATCGAGCAGTGAGGTCCTGCACCTGGTCCTCTAGGGTAGTGGAAGGACTGACCAGGTCCTCCTCCGGGGATGGCTGTGGTAGTGGGGGTTGGGTGAAGGACTGCTCGGCTTCACCCTGGGTGCCTACGAGGATCCCAAACCTGGGGACCGACACGCTCTCGCCTCATCCTCATCGGAAATTCGCTTCCCAAGTCGCACACCTCCCTCCCCGGCCTTGGTACACGCTATTATCTTTCTAACCATGACGCCTCATCGAAAGTGTATTCCTCAAGCCTCATTAGGTTCCTAGGGGCACTCAATTTTGTTTGCATAGGCCGCAAATAAGGAAGAGGTGCCCTGAGATTGATAAGTATCCTTGTTATAGATTGCATCCTCTGCAACTCTCGCTTCAACATCAAAGGGTATGTCCGGATAATGGCATAGTTGAGTAGGCTCTCGGGTCACAATTCACACACATTAGCTTGCTCTGAATGAGACGGATGTGATGAAGTGAGCATACCTAGGAATGTAGGCCAAATTTTGGCCTCGGCACCACGTGCCCTTCACTCCAGTCACCACCGTGCCCATTGGTCAACATCCTAAAGACCTCGGGGTAGTTGGGTTGCTCATGGAGCCTATCAAATGCCTCAGGGGTAACTGGTTCTAGGTTATAGTACCGGTTGATAGACTTCGCACTAAAGTCTACCAAAATCCCGTGCACCCGAACCTTTTTCAATACATGGGAGGTGATATTGGCGTAAAACTCTCGTACCACGCTTGTGGCAGTCGGGCTAGGAGGTTGGCATAATGCCCGCCATCCTTTATTCGCAATCGTTTTGCGAAAGAAGTCATCGGGGTGGTGAAACCCCTTCTCTGACCTATTTTTGGAGATGAGGCTGAACTTCTCAGCCACGCTTTCATTGAAAAATTTGTCATGATCGTAACTATGTGCAGGCTCCTCACTTGCCCAACCTCTCTTTGAGGTCATCTTTTGTTTCTTACTCGACATTAGGCACTTATAGGGTCGGGTTGAGATGATGGCCAAATTTTTGCTCACCTCTTCTTGGCCTCTAGACCTCCTAACAACCGTGTGATGCAAGCAATTCAACCGCCTAAATGAGGCCACCCAACGAACTCACTTTGGCAAATTTGCCGAACACCTGGGTGTGTGCACTTTGAGATACAGATTTAACCTAGGACCCGTCATTATCCCTAACTAATTCCTAATGCCTTCATAAGCCCTAAACGAGACACAGAACAAAAACCACTCACTACAAAGTGAATCGGTGCCTTGGTCCTACCTCAGAACTAAACCGAGAGTAAATTCAAACGGTTGCGGGGCACTCCAGTGATTGGTGGGTCTAGGACGCCAGAGGGCTTGTGGGGGTTCCTAAGACCAGTTGGGACAAGCCTAGTTGTGTTTTCTAAGTATCTGCAAAAACAGAGGTGCGTTAGGGCTTTTCCAGGTTGTATGAAGGAAGAAGAATGAACACTTTTGTTCATAAAACAAGGGAAAAGGTGGACTTCAGTCCAACGCCGTGGATTCCCGAGTTATAATGCCAAACGTCACACGCTCCGCGGCGTGAATCTGTCAACGTTTCAACGTTTGGATCCAACGTCGCGACGTTCCCGAGAGTCACTTAAGCCAATGTCGCGACTTTGAAACTAAACGCCGCAACGCTCCTCGAGCATAAAGAACCGGACGTCGCGGACGTTGAGGCCAATCGCCGCAACGCTACAGAAGGCTCCAAATGTGGTTCCGGCCAACGCCAATGGCGTGATAGAGGGCTTAGGTTTTGGCTTCTTCACGTCGCTGATGCTGCAGGAGGTCAGCGTTTAGCAATTCTGCAAAATTTCTAAGTCCGAGAAACCCCGAATGAAGTTCCAACCCCATCGTACTGAATGAGCTCGAACTAAATACGCTCACTACTATCTGGTCCCGAAACAAACAAACAAAAGAAAATTTGATTACGAAGAGAAAGAAAAACATGTTAAAAACTAAAAAAACACTCTAAACTACGCTTCGGAAACAAAAAAAAATATCAAAAAGCTTGGGTTGCCTCCCAAGTAGCGCTTTTTTTAATGTCATTAGCTCGACTTCCCTGAATCTCAATGTTCCCGAGATCCCGAGACTGCCCGACTTCCTATGGCACTATTTCTGGTGTGCATAGACGGATGGCCTGCTTGCTTGCATGAAACTCGCCCCCAAAGTAAGGCTTCAATCATTGTGTGTTAACTTTAAATGTCCCTTTCAGTGTAACACCCCAAATGATACCCCAACGGTTTGATAACATGCTTAGATATAATAAAAAAGTAATAGTATATTTGTCTGGAATAAAATAAAGATAAAATAAAATAAGCAAGAACGTGGAAGTAATACAATAGTTAAGGGTAAATTACTAAGTTACCAATTCAGGACCTAAGGGTCATAATTTAATAAGTTCATATGCCAAAGTAGAAATATGCATAAGTTAAATCAAGAGGTCAGAGTCGAGGACCAAAGAGTAATAAAAGAAAAAATATTAGAATGAAATAATAAGGATGAAATTGTGGAAGAGACAAGTGGCTTAAAGGGGAAAGAGGGAGAAAGCTTCCTTTGACTGGAAAGTGAAATAGCTATAAGTACCAAAATAAATATCTCTATTTCCTGGGTCTCGAGAGAGAGAGAAGAGAAGAGAAAGGAAGAAGAAGAAGAAGAAGAAGAAAAAGAAAAGAAGAAAGAAGGAAAAGAAAAGAGAAGATCACAAGTATGGAACTACTAAATTTAAGTATGGATACATGTCTTGGGTTGTATGGAACTATGAGTATTGGTATGGAATTTGAGTATAGTTTCGTATGGAAGCTAAGTGGGAGTGTGGGAAGCCCAGTTTTGGTCTAGACAACTTTAGATACATGGTTTAGAACCCCCATCTTCAGGTACCTGGGCTTGGGTTTGGGAAACCCCAAACTCATTTCGTGTAGGGGCTTGCTTTCTGAGAAAAGTTCTAAGGCTCCTGCTAGTTGTGTTTTTGGGAGAGGGTCAGTAATTAGAACCAAGTAAATTTCCGTATTTTTGATCCTACGTATTAGTCGGACCTTAGAACTTCTTTTTGGGTAAGAAATAAAGGGAATTTGGAAGTGAGTCCTTCTAGTAAATTGTAGCCACGTCAATGAACTTAATGTTATGCTTTTAAATTTCTCGATTTGGACCTCTTTAGACCAAGTTATGGTCCTTTTACCGAGGTCAATTCAGCTAGATCTGGTCGGGTCAGTTCGTCCAGTTCGGGTCAACTAGCCGGACCTTAGAACGGGTTTTTGGGTAAGAAATAAAGAGAATTTGGAAGTAAGTCCTTCTGAGAAATTGTAGCCACATCAATAAACTTGATGTTAGGCTTTTGAATTTCTCAATTCGGACCCTTATAGACCAAGTTATGATCTTTTTACTCTGAACAGTTAAATGAGCGAGAGGTCAGCCCATAAGAGGTCGTCCAGCAGAGGTCAGCAGACCTCATGCAGCAGAGGTCAGCAGACCTCATGCAGCAGAGGTCAGCAGACCTCATGCAACAGAGGTCAGTAGAGGTCAGCAGACCTCATGCAGTAGAGGTCAGCAGACCTCATGCAGCAGAGGTCAGCAGACCTCGTCCTGTAGAGCTCAGCTCGTCCAGTTCAGGTCAGCCCGTCAGGATTTGACTACGTATGACCTCCAACTTCGGAAGGTCATAACTTCTCCGTCCGAACTCCGATTTGGGTGTTCTTGGACTCTATGGAAAGCCCATTGAGTCAAGAATCCATCCATATGCCTGAGGAGGATATTAGATGTCAGACTGAGGTGATAGATTGAGCTCGTCCAGGTCAGGTCAGCTCGTCCAGTTCAGGATTTGACTACGTATGACCTCCAACTTCGGGAAGGGTCAGGGCAACTTCCGTCCAACTCCGACATTTGGTGTTCTTAGACTCTATGGAAAGCCCATTGAGTCAAGAATCCATTCATATGCCTGAGGAGAATATTAGGTGTCAGACCGAGGTGTCAGACCTAGTTCGTCATGTAGAGCTCAGCTCGTCCAGTTCAAGTTAGCTCGTCTAGGTTGACTACGTATGACCTCCAACTTCGGAAGGTCATAACTTCGCCGTCCGAACTCCGATTTGCGTTCTCGACCTCATGGAGCTCCATTGAGTCAAGAAATCCATTCATATGCCTGAGAAGAATATTAGGTGTCATACCGAGGTGTCAGACCTAGCTCGTCCTGTAGAGCTCAGCTCGTCCAGCCTGGGTCACTGTCTGTTGACTACGTATGACCTCCAACTTCGGAAGGTCATAACTTCTCCGTCCGAACTCCGATTTGGGTGTTCTTGGACTCTATGGAAAGACCATGGAGTCAAGAATCCATCCATATTCCTGAGGAAGATATTAGATGTCAGACCAAGGTGATAGATCGAGCTCGTCCAAAGTCGTGCCCCGCCGTCCAGCTTCTCAGATTTGACTACGTATGACCTCCAACTTCGGAAGGTCATAACTCCTTCGTCCGAACTCCGATTCGGGTGTTCTTGGACTCTATGGAAATCCCATTGAGTCAAGAATCCATCCATAGATAGCTTGATAAAATTGGAACTCATATTAATTCCAGAAATCATGAAAAATAGTAGACCCTGCAGGTAACCATAGTTAGTCATATTATGAATTTATAAATAGCTCATAAGCATACATGGTAAGCATAGTTATTTATGCAGATAATGAGATATGAAAAATGCAAAGATATGAATAAATGATTGTATATATATTTCACATATGATTACCGAATGACAATAATTATTCGAAATATGAGATATATAACGAATATAAAAATGCATATTGGATTGGGTCTCGCTTAGAACCCTCGGTAGGGATAGATGGGCATGCCTATTAGGGAAAACAAGTCTCGCAAAGATACAAGTTCTCGACATATCGAGGCCCCGTTTGGTCGATGATAGACCCCTGCTTTGATCACGCCTGGCCCCGAAAGGGTCACGACAAAGCCGCCTCTCGCCCGAGACCACCTGCTTCACATAGTGAGTGGCTAGCCTTCGCCCTTATAGATGGTCATTGTCTCGTACAATGATACCGCCTCACTCTTATACACCACTCGCTTTCACACGTTGAGTACGCCGTGGGCCCTTATAGTTTCTTATATCCACTTCTAAGGTTTATGCAAACATGAAACATCAAAGAAAAATGATGTATATGCAAATGAAATGTAAAGAATATACGACACGATACGGTAAGATAAGACTGCTATGCGATGATAGTATTACAGCTACAAGAACAAAAGTAAAGTACAAGATGACATGAAAAGTATATGGAAGATGATAAGAAATGAAACCTGGTTATGAAAAGTATACATATATATGAGAAATGATAAGAATCAGAGATGTGTTATATATGTTAGTATGCATTTGTATAGAAGTGTGGTGACCCCAATGTAGGTCATCCATGTATTGACTCCCACTAAGCGTGCAGTTTAGCACCCGTGTTCAATCCGTAAGTACGTATCAGAAACCAGAGGACCGGGCAATCCACATCAGCAGTCAAAGGCCACGCATCAATAGGTGCCCACTGGAAGACCTTTTGGTCTATTTTGTATATAAAATTTTGTAAACCAATGTAAATATTGTAAATGTTGAACACTTCCATATATGTGGAGCTTCGATATATATATTTTGTAATCCGTTGCTATTAATATAATATGTAAGTTAATTGTTTAACATTATGAATGAATCAGCTTTGTGCCGTTATATCACTGAAGGAAAAAAAATGACCTCACTGACACCCTATGCCGAAGTTAAAAGTCGCCACCAGGTGCATAATACTCGCCCCTCCATGCGGGAAAACCTAAGTCACAGTAAATGGTCCCGACTACCGTGACTTTAATTTCCCTTGGAAAAGTCTGAGTCGGGAGTTAAATAAGAGGACCCGTTGACCCGCCTCAAACTTTTTTCCCTGCTATATAAGCCGACAAGCAAAGCCGCCTTTCTTATATATCTTCGTGTTCTCGTATGCCTCACATGAACCCTTCCTAATCACCTGAGTCTAAACATGCGTTTCTCGCCGACCATCTTACTATCCGTATTCAACTACCTAGTTGCCTAGTATGCTCTATGCTTCAATTCCACTGGCAAGTGACACGCTTTCCCGAACACTAGCCTGAATGGTGACATTCCTAATAGTGTATTGAATGTTGTTCTATACGCCCAGAGTGCATCATCTATCTTTTTCGCCCAATCTTTCTTCTCGAAGCACAATAATCGCTTTCCCTGAAGATAGACTTGATTTTCTCGCTCTCACAATTTCCTAATGTGGCCATTAGAACCGTGGGTCATATGTGCATGTTTTAATGTCGGCCACCATATTTCCTCAACACATTGTCAATGAGTTTGTTACAAGTGTGTTCTATCTGGTGATCAATGCCCTTGAGTTCCGAACCGGTGAATATATGACCGCGGAGAAAGCTTGCTACCACTTTGCATCATTAGTTCGGGTAGGCATGGCCTCTACCCATTTAGAAACGTAATCTACGACTCGTTAGAATGTACAGATTATCGAAAGATGAAGGAAAAGGACTTTATAAAATCCATCCCCCGCATATCAAAATGTGCCTCTACTTAAAATAGCTAGGGCTGCAAGGCTGCTCATCCCTGCTTGATATGCTTCCCATTCTTTGCATTTTTGTCACAAGTGGACACGCAGGGTGTGCATCCTGAAGGTAGGAATCCCGATTGAAGCACCTTTACGGTTGTCTTATTTCCTCCAAAGTGCCTCCCACATGCTAGCGCATGACAATAAGCTAGAATACTTTCTATTTCCTTTTCTAGGACACATCTTCTTATCACCTGGTCAGCGCAATGCTTATACAAGATGGGTTCCTCCCAGTAGTAATGCTTCAGTTGTGCAAAAAATATCTTCTTTTGCTGATAACTAAATTTTGGGGAGAGCACTTTTGCTACCAAGTAGTTCACCAAATCCGCAAACCACGGTACTGACTTTTTGTCTTCAATTGCCAAGAGCTGTTCGTCAGGGAAATCATCATTGATTTGAATTTCTTTACTCGGCCCTTCCAATCATGAAAGGTAATCGGCTACTAGATTTTCAGTTCCTTTCTTATCTTTAATTTCCAAGTCGAACTCCCGAATAAAATACCCACCTTATTGGGCCTCTCGCTGAAGGCCCTTCTTGTCATTAGGCACCCTTTATAGCTGAATGGCCTGCGGTGCACTACACTCGTTTACCACTAAGTATGGCCGGAACTTGTCAAACGCAAACACAATAGCCAAAAGTTCTTTTTCAATTGTTTCATAATTGAGTTGCGCATCATTCAACGTCCAACTCGCATAATAGATAACCTGAAATGTTTTATCCCTCTTTTGGCCTAGCACTGCCCCGATTGCATAGTCACTTGCATCACACATTAGTTCAAAAGGAAGATTCCAGTCCGATGCTACTACAATAGGTACCGACACCAATTTTTGTTTGAGAAACAAAAACGCTTATAAGCACTGATGTTCTCTTGATTATCAAAAGATTTCCCTAGCACAAAGAAATCATCCATGAATACTTCAATTGTTCTCTCAACCATGTCTGAGAATATGGCCACTGGTAAACAAAAGCACCCTGTGTTACATAGCCCAAAGGGCATTCGCTGCGTTGCACTTACAATGGGCACGTGAACGTTTTTTTTCTCTTGGTCCTCCAAGTGATATAGTGGATTCGATTATAACTCGACACCCGCTCTAAGAAACAAGAATACCTGCCCCGCCATCCGCCTAGCATCTCGATCCCAGAATGGAAGCAGGGGAAAATGATCTTTTCGGGTAACCTTATTTAACTTCCAATAGTCTATGCAAATCCTCCACCCTGTAATTGTTTGAGAAGGTAGCAGTGCATTACTCTCAGTCCGTATCACTGTGGTCCCTCCCTTTTTTGGGACAACTTGTACTAAGCTTACCCACGAACTATCAGAGATGGGGCATATCACTCCTGCATCTAACCACTTCAACACCTCTTTTCCTACCACCTCCTTCATTGTTGTGTTTAGTCTCCTCTGAGCTTCTACTAATGGTTTGTGCCCATCCTCCAATAGGATCTGGTGAATACACATGGAGGGGTGAATCCCCTTTAAATCAGCTAGAGACCACCAGATAACATTCTTGTGATCTCGAAGCACTCTCAAAAGCTTATCTTCTTCCACTGCTGTTAGAGATGCTGATATGATAACTGGTAGGATTGAGGATTCCCCTAGGTACTCATACCTCAAGTGACTAGGGAGTGGTTTTTGCTCCAACTGTGGTGGTCGCTAGACTAAGGGCACTGAAGTTTGGGTATTCTCTCCCAACGGCTCATAATACTTCCTCTTGTTCGGTTGGAAAGAGTCCATCCACTTCACATACTCTTCTGGCCCTCTAATTTAGCTCCTTCCTGAAGTATTCGCACAAAGCTAGCCTCCAAAGGGTCAGTAAAACCACTCTAGCTAGACACTATAGCCTCTACTCGCCCCTATCACGAAGCATGCATCACTTCCACCTGATGCCCCACCGCAAGTAAATACACTAAATCGACTTCATCATTCTAGACTCCGAAGCCTGGGCCTCCCTTCTACACATCGTAACTAAAGCCCATCAGCTGTTGCTATAAATGGTCTGCCCAGTATGATTGGTATCTCTTTATCCTCCTCCATGTCAAACACTATGAAGACAGTTGGGGAGATAAAACTTTATCTACCTTACTAAAGACATCCCTTTTACCCCTTTAAAGATGTTTCAATGACGACCGCCAAATAGAAGTGTGGAACGATGCCCAATAAGCCACCTAAACCCAAATGGATAAAGGCATGAGATTAATACTGTCTCCCAAGTCAGATAGGGCTCTCTCAAAGATTGAGTTCCCTATCTTACAAGGGATTGTAAAGCCGTCGATCCCAGCTGAGAGAGAGGTAATTTCCTTTGAAGTATAGCACTGCACTTTCTAATGAGATTCACCGTCTCACCTCGATTTAGCCTTATTTTCCCGAAAGCATTTTCATGAATTTGACATAGCTGGGCATCTATTCTAATGCATCTACAAATGGAATGTTGATATACAGTTTCTTAAACACTTCCATGAATTTAGTAAACTGCTTATCAAATTTATTTGTAAAACTCG